>JARQOD010004782.1:0-52369 GCA_033576555.1 Oophaga sylvatica
GCAGCCGGGTGTACAGGTGATACTACTGTGCTGCACAGTGACCAGCAGAATAGTGAGTGCAGCTCTGGAGTATAATACAGGATGTAACTCAGGATCAGTAATGTAAAGTAAAACAGTGACTGTACCAGCAGAATAGTGATGCAGCTCTGGAGTATAATACAGGATGTAACTCAGGATCAGTAATGTAATGTATGTACACAGTGACTGCACCAGCAGAATAGTGAGTGCAGCTCTGGAGTATAATACAGGATGTAACTCAGGATCAGTATATGTATGTACACAGTGACTGACCAACAGAATAGTGAGTGCAGCTCTGGAGTATAATACAGGATGTAACTCAGGATCAGTAATGTAATGTATGTACACAGTGACTGCACCAGCAGAATAGTGAGTGCAGCTCTGGAGTATAATACAGGATGTAACTCAGGATCAGTAATGTAATGTATGTATACAGCGACTGCACCAGCAGAATAGTGACTGCAGCTCTGGGGTATAATACAGGATGTAACTCAGGATCAGTAATGTAATGTATGTACACAGTGACTGCACCAGCAGAATAGTGAGTGCAGCTCTGGAGTATAATACAGGATGTAACTCAGGATCAGTAATGTAATGTATGTATACAGCGACTGCACCAGCAGAATAGTGACTGCAGCTCTGGGTATAATACAGGATGTAACTCAGGATCAGTAATGTAATGTATGTACACAGTGACTGCACCAGCAGAATAGTGAGTGCAGCTCTGGAGTATAATACAGGATGTAACTCAGGATCAGTAATGATGTATGTACACAGTGACTGCACCAGCAGAATAGTGAGTGCAGCTCTGGAGTATAATACAGGAGGTAACTCAGGATCAGTAATGTAATGTATGTACACAGTGACTGCACCAGCAGAATAGTGAGTGCAGCTCTGGAGTATAATACAGGATGTAACTCAGGATCAGTAATGTAATGTATGTATAACAGCGACTGCACCAGCAGAATAGTGACTGCAGCTCTGGGTATAATACAGGATGTAACTCAGATCAGTAATGTAATGTATGTACACAGTGACTGCACCAGCAGAATAGTGAGTGCAGCTCTGGAGTATAATACAGGATGTAACTCAGGATCAGTAATGTAATGTATAGTATACAGCGACTGCACCAGCAGAATAGTGACTGCAGCTCTGGGTATAATACAGGATGTAACTCAGGATCAGTAATGTAATGTATGTACACAGTGACTGCACCAGCAGAATAGTGAGTGCAGCTCTGGAGTATAATACAGGATGTAACTCAGGATCAGTAATGTAATGTATGTACACAGTGACTGCACCAGCAGAATAGTGACTGCAGCTCTGGGTATAATACAGGATGTAACTCAGGATCAGTAATGTAATGTATGTACACAGTGACTGCACCAGCAGAATAGTGAGTGCAGCTCTGGGGTATAATACAGGATGTAACTCAGGATCAGTATGTAATGTATGTACACAGTGACTGCACCAGCAGAATAGTGAGTGCAGCTCTGGAGTATAATACAGGATGTAACTCAGGATCAGTAATGTAATGTATGTACACAGTGACTGCACCAGCAGAATAGTGAGTGCAGCTCTGGAGTCTCACACAGGAAAGGGCGGAGTCTTGACGTGTGCTCGGTGTCTGCAGCTGCTTGGAAAGATCTCTGCAAAGGAAGGATTTTTTTTTTCCCTGGTCCACCTGCCTGCCTTCCCACAGAGAGACACTTATCCCTGGGACGGTGTGCCGGCTCCCACCCTCCAGCAAGGCGGCTGGGGGTGGGAGGCCTCACATACCAGCAGGAGGCCATACCATCTAGCCGGTCCCAGGGGAGATGGCGAGGAAAAAGCCCTCGGGGGCCGCAAGACCCCAGGAACCAAGACCCCCGAGGCTGGGACCGTGGCGGTTACTCCTTCCGGAGGAGGAGAGGCGGCCAGCGGAGGTGCGGTGGTGGAGCCCCCCAACATCTGGGGCTCCAAGGCAGCGGGGGAGCCTGTCACCACCTATGGCTCCCGCATCCACGCGCACCTCTGCGAATACGAGGAGGCCGCCAAACAGCTAAGGAGACTCCGGGAGGAGTTGAAGGGAGCACGCATCATGGCGAAGAACAAGCTCCCTGCCTCAAGGAGAGCAGAGGTCACCACCACGGTGCAGAGGCTGAAGGGGTCAATTACAGATCTGGAAAAACGGAGGGCAGAGATCCTGGCTGGGAGCGGCCCTTTCGAGGAGAAGCTCAAAAACGACGACCGGTTCAGGGCCCTGACCGGTGGGTCTCCTGGGGGGTCAGGAGGCGCCAGCCAGGTGGAGGAGGAGAAGGAGGAAAATGGCGGCTGTGAGGTATCTGCGCCAGTCCCACCTGAAGACCTGGTGAGTGTAAACGCCCAGGTATCATGCAGCGGGATAGCCCCCGAGCAAGTGGCCCTCCCACCGGACTCCAGTAATTCGGAGGAAAGTGGGAGCGAGGGGGAGGATGGCGGAGGATGGCGGGAGTGGTATCAGCAGTGAGGGGGGCTGCCTCATCCTGCAACAAGTGCGGCAGATCGAGTCCCCAGCGAGCTGTTGTTTGGGGATGAGATCTACGAGGATGGGGCAACCGGGAAGGGGAAGAAAAGAAAAAAAAAAAGCCAGAGTCACCACCATAGACAAATTCGTCTATGCTCCCCTTCCTGGGGCCCCCCTGTCCCGTTGTGTGGAACCCGCTACCCACCCCGGCTCGGGCCCTGTGGTGGGTCCGCAGCAAGGGAGCGGGAAGAAAAGAGTCTGCCCGGGTCTGGGTGCCATGCCTGGTGGTGGCAGCTCGGACTCAGGCAGCGATATGGAGAGTGTCGGTGCCGGTGTTGTTGATGGTGGTGGTGCTCGGGCCCAGTCCTCTGTGGCAGCGGGGGCTGGCCCGGCACCTGGAGTCGGTACAGCCGGGGCCGCATCTCCGGCGGCGAGAGCTGGGGTCTCTGGGCCCCCCACACGCGGATCCGCTCAGACTGGATCATTTTTGGGGGTCCAGAGACCAAGAAAGGGCGCGGAGTCTGCCGTAAGGCAGCAAGTTAAAAAGTGCAAGCTGTTGGTCGCTCCCCTGGTGGTGTCCGCGGCAGGGTCGGGGTCCTCTGCGCGTCGATCCAATAAGGGGTCCGTGCCGGGGGCCCCGCCGCTGCTGGGCGCCGAGGGGGAGTGGCCAACCTTGCCAAAAGCGAGTGGTGGGTACAAGAAGGCGGTGGTGGCCTGTGAGGGGGGCGTGTCCTCCTCGGCCGCTGTCCCACCCGCTATTGTCGCGTCTGGCGGGGGGGCGTAGCCTTGCGGGCTGCTGCCTCACCCGCTATGACTGCGGCTGGCGGTGGGGGCGTGGCCTCGGCGGCCGCAGCTCCGCTCGCTGTGCTCACGGCTGGCGGGGGGAGCGTGGCCTTTCGGGCCTTCGCTCTACCCGCCATTGCCGTGACCAGCGGGGGGGGCGTAGCCTCGGCGGGCCCGCTGCCTTCTGTCCCACCCAAAACAATGCCCGAGAGAGCTGGCAAGGGGTTGCGGGGTCCTCGGCCCGCTTACCTCCATCTGGTGGTGCGGGGGCTCCGGTGCCCCAAGAGAAGCCAGCACAGGTTTCCAGTGGGGGGCAGGGTGCAGAGGCAGAGCCTGTCCCTGCCCCAAATGTAACAACAGAAAAAAAAAATGGAGCCAGAGAGCCGGGAAGTGCTGCTGCTCCTGAGCCCAGGCAGAGCCTACTAGGTGGGCTCTGTTCTGCGGCTCGTAAAGGGGCGGCAGTACTCCTGGGCAAAAACAATACGGGGCAGAGTACCGATCAGCCAGGGCCCCCAGCAGGTAAAAAACGAAACTGCAAGAAAAATAATATTGAAAATTCTGATGAATTGGCTGAGGTGAATGATATGAGTGAGGTGAGTGACGTGGATGTGGATGTGGGAGTGAATGCGGAAGGAGTGAGTGTTGGTGTAAGTGGGAGCACGGGTGGTGAGGGAGGGGCTGGCCCATCTGGCCCCCAGCAGTGAGACCCCGTTCTTTTGCGGGGGTTGTGGCTGGGGCTCCGGGGGATTCTCGGGGGGTCTCCTTGCCTCCGGACTCTGGGGACGGCGTTTTGCACCGCCGTTTTCTGGAGGCCCTTAAAAAAGGAGAGCGGTCGGTCAATGTAGAGGGAAGAGAGGTGGACTTGTCTTTCTGGTTGGAGAGACATGGCCTGGCCGCCTTCCAAGATAGAAGGGAGGGGGAAACCATTTGGTCCCTCCCGACAGCCGGGCAAGGGCCGGCCAGGAGGAATGTGGTCCGTCTTCGCTGGAGGGGCGGTGAAGCTTGCCCACCCAGGAGTAGGGTGGTGGAGCTCCTCCTGAAGATGGGCTTCAGGGCGACGGACATCTTTGCCCTGATCCATCCCTCGGCCACCCTATTCTTCGACATCAGTTTCGTTCGGCCGGAGGGGCTAGAGCTCTTCTGGTCTAATTACGAGCTGGTGAAGGGGGAGCCCGGATGGCGAGACTTCGCCGTACAGGCGTTGTCTCGCCAAAATGCCGTTAAGAGAGTGACCGTGGTGACTTGTAACGAGTCACTCTCCGGCGTTGACATCATGACGTGGCTTTCCCGTTATGGGGAAGTCACGGACGTCCCCAAAAAAAATCGGGACGAGTTCGGTATCTGGTCGGGGGGCTGGACCTTCATGATGAAGTTGAAGGTCTCAGGGGGTACCGTCCCCACATCCCTTCCTCGGCGTTCCTAGGGAGGGACAGGATCCTGGTCTTCTACCAGGGGCAGCCGAAGGTCTGCCACAAGTGCGGTGATCCCCGCCACTTCAGCGCAAGCTGCAAGGTGCAGAAATGTGCCTTGTGTGGTGGGGTAGGTCATCTCGCCGCATCTTGCAAGGACATTCGGTGCCACCTGTGTGGTGACCTAGGTCACCCGTATAGCCGCTGCCCTCGCTCCTTTACCAATGCCGCTGCAGGCCCGGTGGGGGGAGACCGTGAGGGGGCAACCCCTGGCGGCGCGACCTCTGCTGTGGCAGGTGGTGGTGGCGGGAGAGGGGCTAAGGGGCCAGTGAGGAAGGACAAGGCCAATAGAGGTCCCTCTTACCAGAGGAGACAGGAAAATCGCCACGGGGGTGAGGGGCGGGGAGAGCCTCAGGCAACTGGGGTGATGCCTGCCCTCCCCTCTAGGCTGGTGGCCGGTGTCTCTGAGGCCCCGGGGGAGGAAGAGGTATGCGAGAGATCAGGAGGTTGGAGAGGGAGGAAAACCTGGCTGACTCCGACAACTCCTCCCAGTATGAAAGTGTGGATGAGGAGGTCACGGATCAGCCTACAGTAGAGAAGGGTGATAAAAAGCGTACCGGAAGGAGGAAGAAGAAGGTGGTTAAGCCTTCCAAACCTCCTCCCCCGACCGTAAGTATGCCAACGGAGGGGCTCACCGGCCCTCTCCAACCGGTACCAAGCCCTCGACGACCCTGCTGGGACGGAGGTCGGGGGGAGGGGCCGGGGCGCCATCTGGGGGGCTTTCAGGGGATGGCGGAGTCTGTCCCCCAGGGGACGCTGTTTCCTCTGGGGGGGGGACAGACCTGGAGCCCGGAGGCAAGGAGACCATGGGGATGGATACCTCGTCTTCCCTAAAACGGAAGGGATCAGACCCCTCTTCGGAGGGGAAAGATGGGAAAGACGGGGTGGGGAAGAAGAAGGCCATCTAACCCAATCACCCATGATGGCGGAACTCACCCCGTTGACTCTGGCGTCCATTAATGTCGCCAGTATTAAGTCAGATGCGGCCAGATTTGCGGCCTTTGATTTTTTTCACCCGATTTGAGGCTGAAATTTTGTTTTTGCAAGAGAGCCGACTAACAGACATGGGGGCCATCCATAAAGCCAGGAGGGAGTGGAGGTGTGGGCCCTCATACTGGTCTCTTGCGGCCGAGCCGTATAGCGGGGTGGCGGTCCTTTTTAAGACCGCGGAGGTGGAATGCCGACGGGTTATTGAGATAGAAATGGGGAGGTGCCTGGTCTTAGACGTTTTCATGAGGGGACAGGAGCTTCGGCTCATAAACATCTATGGTCCACAATCCAAGTGGGACCGCAAATGTCTCTTCATGAAGATCAAGCCCTTTCTTTTTACGAGCCGGCAGGTGGTCTTCGGTGGGGATTTTAACACCATTACGAGATCCCGTGATAGGGGGGGCCCCGGAGGCCACCTGGCTTACGATAGTACAGCATTAAATAGTATAGCTAGCGAAGCTTCGCCTGGTGGATGTCCACATCCGGCACACCCCAGGTCACGGGGGTTTCACCTTTCATAGAGGTAGCTGTAGGTCTAGGATAGATAGTTTTTTTTTTGAAGGAGGATGCCATCTTTTCTGCAGTGTCCGCCGTTGAGGTGGAATTCTCCGATCACTGTTTAATTTTCTTTTCTCTGAATGTTACAGAGACGCCCCGGATGGGAAGAGGGCTGTGGAAGCTGAATTCATCCCTGTTGGAAGAAGCGGAAGTGAGACAGTCCTTTGAGGAATTTCTTCAGAGCCAGGTACCGCTTTTGGATCTCTGTAGCAGTAAGTCTGAGTGGTGGGAGATCTTCAAAGAGAGGGTGGTGTCAGTATTCCGGGTTTTCTAGGTAACTTTGTCAATGATTTTGCCCTTTGTTAAAATGGAGTTTGCTGTTTTCTGTGCCCTACTTCCTGTTCGTTTGTTTAAAACCCGGCTCAGGTGTGGCTTCACTGCTGGAATATTCTGCTTCCGTTTCCCTGCAACCCAGCTGCTTTGTTCCTCACAGATCTTTTGTGTATTTACCAGGAAAGTGCATAGCCTTATCTTCAGGTGTCAGCCACAGCAGTTTCTACCCATGGCTCTGGACATTCTCTGCATACATAAAGGTACTGCCACACTTAGTGATCTCGTTAGCGATCTCAATAACGACGCAAGCTAATGAGATCGTTTTTGTGATCGTTTTAATGTCTCTAGTGGCTGCCACACTTAGTGATCTCGTTAACGACTCAAAAGCGGTTAGCGATCTCATTAACGACTTTAACGGTCATTGCGATGTAAAACACAGCGCACATCGCTCACAAAAGGTGCCAGACAGCGATATAGGCTCACCAGCGGGACGCCAACGATCTAAATACGGTCCAGAACTCTAGTGAACGATCAGCGAGATCACAGCAGGGGCCACGTCGTTGCTACATGCCACACACGTTAGCGTCACGAACGAGATCGCTAAATAGTGACGTATTTTAGCGATCTCGTTAGCGACGCTGTTTAGTGTGGCATACCCTTAAGTTGCACATACTGTGTTATCACTAAACTGTTGACTTGGGAATTTAACCCTTGGTTCACTCCATCTGATAAGAACTGTGTTTCTGAACTGTTGCTGTTTAACCCTTCGTGCATTACCTCTGGTGAGAGCTGTTGGAACTGTTACTGGAACCTTACTGACATATGAACTTGTTGTTGGACTTCACTGAATTAAGCCACAACTGAGATTAACTTGTTCCTGGACTCCCTGTGTTTTCTGCATACCTGGATCTGACTCTTCACACACCAGCAGTGTGTAAATCCAGCCACGTTATCTGTGCATCAGACTTACCTTGTGGTCACATTTGTGTGAGGACTCCGTCGTAAGAACTTTACCACCCTCGCTATAGAGGTTCAAGGACTTATATATCCGGATTCATATAACTGGACTTGTGTATATATATATGGACTCATTGCATGTCACTACGGGTTGTTTGAATATTGTTTTTGGGTGTTTTGCTGTTTCACAAATACATTATTTGCATTCAAAGAAACCCGTCTCTGATTGTTCATTGCCCCACGCTATCAGAATCCTCGAGTTCCTACAATAGTATTACAGGATATTCCAGCCTAAAAAAGAGGATTCTGCTGGGGCAATGACGGAGACACGGGCAGACAAATTGTTCACCATAGTTAACTCCTTGCAGCAGGAGGTGGCGGCTGCACTCAATCAGATTAGAGACTTGGAGTCTCGGGTTAACCACAATGCACAGGGGTTTGGTCAGGCTCTCCAAGATCTACGTTCTAGGTTAGGAGTCCTGGAGGCCTTACCTACTGAGCCTACCTCATCCACCAGTATGCCCAAATTGCCTCCATTCCGTTTTAATGGTGACCGAAGTCAATTCCGTGGGTTTGTTAATCAATGTATATTATTTTTTGATGTACATGCCTCCTACTACCGGTCTGATAGATCTAAGGTTCTATGTATTATTATGTTGTTGACATCACGTGCACTGGCTTGGGCAAATCCTATGGTTGAAAGTCATGATACCCGTCTAAATAATTTGGACAATTTTCTGGCAGCCATGGCGCAAATGTTCGACGATCCCAACCGCCGTGCTACCGCTGAATCTGCTTTGCTTTCCTTACGCCAGGGGAAACGGTCAGTCATAGAATATGTTACTGAATTTAAAAGGTTAGTGGTGGACACCCAGTGGGAAAACAATGCTTTATTACCAATCTTTAGAAAAGGTTTGTCAAATGCAATCAAGGATGAGCTAGCTCGTTCAGAGTCTCCACAGGAGTTTGAATTGTTTATACAGCACTGTGTACGTATTGATATCCGTTTAACTGAACGCAGACAAGAAAAATGGGCCGCTGTAAATCGCATTACTAATTACTCTCTTCCGTCCAGGGAAACCACAGGCAAAAACCCGCGAGAGGCTGAGGAGGTGCCTATGCAGGTGGACTCACTGCAGAGACGTGAGAATAATGAACGCCGCGAACACCGTCTCCGTGAGCGCTTATGTTTCTATTGTGGTCAATCGGACCATTTCCTCATCAATTGTCCTAAATGTCCTAGGCGACCCAACAAGGTGTTGGCGGTAGTAGGGGATTATGATAACACAGACGCTGAGTCTGAAGTTTCAGAAACCAGTCTACATCTAGATGCGGTTTTTCCCCCAATACTGATGCCAACTTCCCCTAAAGATCAAGGGGAAAATATTCACATTGTTCTCTTCCTATACAGATTCAGTGGGAGGAACAGTGGATATCAAGTTCTGCCATGATAGACTCTGGAGCAGGTGGGAATTTCATGGATTCTTCTTTTGCAGAGGAACATGGTATAAAGACACAACTAAGAGCTTCACCAATCACTATGGAAACGGTGGATGGTTCCCCATTAGTTTCTGGACCAGTAGATCGGGAGACAGTGCCTCTGGAGTGTAAGATGGAACCAGACCATCAAGAAACACTTTCATTCATGTTAATATCTTCTCCTCATTTTCCTGTAATTTTAGGAATTCCCTGGTTACGGTCACAAAATCCAATCATCAATTGGGAAACCAAGGAGATAACCTTTCTCCCGAAGTGCAGTTCTACCATCAGTCCAACTGTAGCGGCTCCAGTTACCCAGAACTTGGAAGAGGTGATACAGGTACCTACTCTCCCTCTGATTTATCAGGAATTCTCAGACATTTGTGATAAAAGGAAGGCAGATCAACTTCCCCCACATAGACCGTATGACTGCCCCATAGAATTGCTTCCTGGAGCAGCGATTCCTTTCGGCCATGTTTACCCGTTGGCGGCTCCGGAATTAAAATCTTTACGAGAGTATATAGATGAGAATTTAGCCAAGGGGTTTATCCGACCATCTTCTTCACCAGCGGGAGCTCCAATATTCTTTGTAAAGAAGAAGGATGGTACTCTAAGACCCTGCATTGACTACCGGGAGTTAAATAAGGTAACCATTCGTAACAGGTACCCGTTGCCCCTAATTCCAGAATTGTTGGAAAGAGTTCGCCAGGCCAAAGTATTTACCAAATTAGATCTTCGTGGGGCATATAATTTACTGCGTATACGGCCCGGAGACGAATGGAAGACAGCTTTTAGATGCCGGTATGGACATTTTGAATATTTGGTGATGCCATTCGGACTCTGTAACGCTCCTGCTGCTTTTCAACATTTAGCCAACGACATTTTCAGGGATTTATTGGACCAATATGTGGTAATTTACCTTGATGACATCTTAATCTTTTCTGACTCCTTACAGGCATCAGAACATGTCAAGACCGTACTTAGACGTTTGAGAGATAATCATTTGTACATCAAACTCGAAAAGTGTGAGTTCCATTGTTCTGAAATTCAATTTTTGGGCTATGTTATCTCGCCTCAGGGATTGAATATGGAGTCCAGCAAGATCCAGGCAATCTTGGACTGGCCGGTACCAGGAAACATTAAGGAGGTACAACGATTCATTGGCTTTGCTAACTTTTATAGACGGTTTATCCGAAATTTTTCAGAAATTGTCCGTCCCATCACTCTCCTCACCAAGAAGGGGAAGAAGTTTGAATGGTCTTCGCAAGCTCAGGAAGCCTTTGATCGCCTGAAGGGTTGTTTTACCACGCTCCAATATTGATGCATCCGGATCCTGCACAGCCTTTTATCGTGGAGGTGGACGCGTCTGACTGTGCATTGGGAGCTATCCTCTCACAACGTACCGGAGACAAAGGTTTGCTGCACCCGTGTGCCTTCTTCTCTCGTAGGTTATCTTCTGCAGAACTAAACTATGATGTGGCAGATAAGGAACTTTTGGCAATTATTTCTGCCTTTAAGGAATGGAGACACCATTTGCAGGGGGCAACTCAGCAGGTAGTAGTACTCACGGATCATCGCAATTTGGAATTCCTTAAGTCTGCCAGGTGTCTTTCTCCTCGACAAGCTAGGTGGAGTTTGTTCTTGAACCAGTTTAATTTTATTATTTCGTACCGCCCAGGTTCACGTAATGGGAAAGCTGACGCATTATCCCGAATCCATACCGTGGATTCCGTGCCTGGGACCCCGTCGAAGACCATCTTGTCGGAGGCCAATTTCGTTGGAGTGCTCCGGGACTTGTGGCAGGAGATCAAGCTGGCCTATGACGGTGACGTATTTCTTGCAGCTCCACCTGACAATGTGAATCTTGTCCTTCGGAATGGTGTGTGGCTTAGAGATCGATGTATTTATGTCCCAGAGGCTGTAAGACTTTGAGTTCTCAAATTGGTCCACGACTCTAAATTGGCTGGTCATAGGGGGGTACAGAAGACGCAGGAATTGTTAACTGTTTTTTTTGGTGGCCTACCTGCTTGAAGGATGTGAATGACTATGTCCGCTCTTGTGAAGTTTGTGCCCGGTACAAGGTTCCTCGCGTTTCACCTACTGGTCTTCTTAAACCGCTACCTGTACCGTCTCACCCTTGGGGGTCTATTTCGATGGACTTTATTGTGGAGTTACCCACCTCTGGTGGTAAAAATACTATTTTGGTGGTAGTAGATCGTTTAACGAAAGCTGCTCATTTCATTCCGTGTGCTGGTCTTCCCTCAGCTACAGAGACAGTAGATCTAGTTATCCAGAACATTTTCCGGCTGCATGGGGTACCAGATGACATCATTTCTGACCGGGGAATACAATTTACCTCTAGATTTTGGAAAGGATTTTGTTCTGCGCTCCACATTAATGTTTGCTTGTCTTCTGCATACCATCCTCAGACCAACGGGCAGACCGAACGGACAAATCAAACCTTGGAGCAATATCTACGCTGTTACGTCAGTCATTTGCAGGACGATTGGCTGAAGCTACTTCCTCTAGCGGAATTTTCGTACAACAACTCCCAAAGCAGTTCCACGAAGGTAACGCCTTTTTTTGCCAACCTGGGTTATCATCCAAGTATTTTGCCTAGGTCTCCGGTTACGATTTCGGTACCAGCGGTTGAAGACAGAGTGACGGCGTTGCAACGTAATCTTGAAGTTTTGAAGGACTCCCTGACCACAGCACAGGAGCGTTACAAAAAGTCGGCCGATAGATTCCGGAAACCAGCACCTATGTATAAGGTAGGAGACTCAGTTTGGTTGTCCACCAAGAATCTAAAATTGGGTGTTCCTTCGCAGAAACTGGGACAGAAATTCATCGGTCCATTCAAGATCACTGGGATTGTGAGCTCTGTTGCCTGTCGGTTGAAGCTACCACGGACTTTAAAGGTACACCCAGTATTTCATGTTTCCTTATTAAAACCAGTCTCTCCTAACACGTTTCAGGGACGTATCGTACCTCCCCCTCCACCAGTGTTGGTTGATGGCGAAGAACAATTCGTGGTACAGGATATTGTTAATTCGAGACTTCATAGAAACCGGCTTCAGTATCTAGTTAGATGGCAAGGTTACTCTCCTGAAAATGATTCTTGGGAACCAGTAAGTAACATCAATGCGCCTCTGAAGATTGCTCAGTTTCATCGGAGATACCCGGACAGGCCTGGTCCAGGACCGTCCGAGGCCGTCTTTAGGGGGGGAGTAATGTCAGTATTCCGGGTTTTCTAGGTAACTTTGTCAATGATTTTGCCCTTTGTTAAAATGGAGTTTGCTGTTTTCTGTTGCCCTACTTCCTGTTCGTTTGTTTAAAACCCGGCTCAGGTGCTGGCTTCACTGCTGGAATATTCTGCTTCCGTTTCCCTGCAACCCAGCTGCTTTGTTCCTCACAGATCTTTTGTGTATTTACCAGGAAAGTGCATAACCTTATCTTCAGGTGTTTCTCAGCCACAGCAGTTTCTACCCATGGCTCTGGACATTCTCTGCATATGTAAGTTGCACATACTGTGTTATCACTAAACTGTTGACTTGGGAATTTAACCCTTGGTTCACTCCATCTGATAAGAACTGTGTTTCTGAACTGTTGCTGTTTAACCCTTCGTGCATTACCTCTGGTGAGAGCTGTTGGAACTGTTACTGGAACCTTACTGACATATGAACTTGTTGTTGGACTTCACTGAATTAAGCCACAACTGAGATTAACTTGTTCCTGGACCTCCCTGTGTTTTCTGCATACCTGGATCTGACTCTTCACACACCAGCAGTGTGTAAATCCAGCCACGTTACCTGTGCATCAGACTTACCTTGTGGTCACATTTGTGTGAGGACTCCGTCGTAAGAACTTTACCACCCTCGCTATAGAGGTTCAAGGACTTATATATCCGGATTCATAAACTGGACTTGTGTATATATATATGGACTCATTGCATGTCACTACGGGTTGTTTGAATATTGTTTTTGGGTGTTTTGCTGTTTCACAAATACATTATTTGCATTCAAAGAAACCCGTCTCTGATTGTTCATTGCCCCACGCTATCAGAATCCTCGAGTTCCTACAATAGTATTACAGGTGGCGGGGTTCTTCCGTCAGCTCTCGAGCCTCAGGAGTCTGAACAGGCACCGCTTGTATCAGGCTTTGAGGAGGAAACTCGAGCAGCTCGTCTCGACTGGGGGTGACCGTGAGGAGATCTCCAGGGTGAAGTCTTTGCTCAAGAGGTGTCAGTATGATAGGCACACATCTTTGGTTTTTGAGAGGGATTTCGGGAGGTACCGCTCGCCCGACCCTTACAGAAACTGTAAGATGTCAGTGAATTGTAAGATGGTGACAGGACTGATCGACAGTACGGGTTCCCTGAACCGATCCAAATCAGGGATCCTGGAGGTGGTCAGATCCTTCTACTCGCACCTCTTGGAAAAGAGGGATCTGGATCGAGACGGGATGTCGGCTTTCCTGGCTGAGACCATTCCTGAGCCAGGAGATGACCCCTCTCTTGATGTTTTGGTAGAGGCAATCAGGGAAGAGGAAGTGAGACTGGCCATTGATGGGCTTCGGCCCAAAAAATCGCCAGGTCCGGATGGCTTAACATCCGAGTTTTACAAGGCCTTTAGGGACTCCTTGGTCCCCCTCTTGACTGAGGTGTTTAATGAGTGCCTTTCCTCGGGTGCTCTTCCCAGCTCAATGAGGAGGTCAGCCCTGATTATCCTATCAAAGGGTAAGGACTCGTCCCGTATTGAGAACTGGCGTCCCATAGCGCTTCTCAATGTGGACCGGAAGGTTCTGGCAAAGGTGCTGTTTAATCGGCTGGTGAAATTTGCACCCCAGCTCCTTTCGGGGGCTCAGCACTGCTCTGTTCCAGGCCGCAGTACTTTTAGTGCTGTGCTCGGTGTCCGAGAGGCAGTGGAGCAGGGCAGGGCGGGTCACTGGAAGGGGTACTTGCTGTCCTTAGATCAAGCAAAGGCCTTTGACCGGGTGAATCACGAGTACCTCTGGTCTGTCCTTTTGAGGTACGGTCTGCCTGGGAGGTTTGTAAATTGGTTAGAGACCTTATACCAGGGGGCTGAGACTTTTCCACTCGTGAACGGTTGGGTTGGTCACCCTTTTGAGGTGAGTTCCGGGGTCCGCCAGGGTTGTCCTCTGAGCCCACTTTTATACGTGTTCGCGATCGATCCCTTCTTGAGGAGGGTAGATCGTGGACCGTTGGTGGGAGTCGGGATGGACCGGGCGGAGCCGGGGGCCACTCTGAGGGTGGTAGCGTACGCTGACGACGTCTCCCTCTTTGTGTCTTTGAGAGAGGAGGCGGATTGGGTCATGTCTGAGGTCGAACGCTACTCTGAGGCGTCCGGGTCCATGATTAACCGGGAAAAGTGCGAAAGTCTCTGGCTGGGAGGGGAGATCCTAGTTTTGATCTCCCGGACACCCTTCCAGGGCCCCAGACCTCCGCCAAAATCTTAGGCATCGAATTTGGCCCCGGGGACTACCCCCAGCAAAATTGGGAGGGCAGACTTAAGATCGCCGCTCAAAAGGTGGACCAGTGGAAGGGTTGGTCTTTAACCCTGAGGGAAAGGGTCAACTTGGCCAAAGGCTTTCTGCTTCCCTTGTTAATATACCTGGGCAGTGTCTGCGTCTTGCCAGAGCCTCTCTGGACACGGGTCTATAGCCTTTTCTTCCAGCTGTTATGGGGGAACAGGCTTAACCTAATTAAGAGAGAGGTCATGTACCGCACGAGGAGACTAGGTGGGTTGGGTATGGTCAACCCGGTGGTGTTTCTGATAAACACCTTTCTTAAGATCAATGTTGCCAACCTCTATTTAGAGAGGGCTCCTCCGTGGGTATTCTCCTGCAGGGGTTGGTTTCGGCCTTTCTTCCAGGAATGGGAGACAGGAGGGCAGGTGAAGGACCTGCGCACACCACACGGACATCTCCGGCTTATGCTACCCTGGTTCTGAAGGTGATCCGCCGGTGGGGTCTGGGAATGTGGGAAATCAGGACCATGTTGAGGAAATTCCTTGACGGCAGGGTTCTGTTGACCCATTTTCAGAAGCCCCTGGTGCTCAAGGATTGCCCAGGCCGGGATCTGGAGGTTGGGCTTGGGTTATTAAATTCCAAGCGGATCCCCTTGAAGTTTTGGGACTTGGCCTGGCGCTGCTTCCATGGGAGGCTGTATGTAAGGGACAACCTGAAGTGCAGGAGCTCCGATGATCGGGGTTGTCCCCGTGAGGAGTGTGGCGACATGTTGGAAAGCATGGAGCACTTCCTCCTTCAGTGTCCCTTTAATACAGGGGTCTACAACAGGGTGGGTGCTTCCATAGGCTGGCCTAGGCTGGCGTCCCTTTCTTATCCGGAGTGGGCTTATGGGGCATTCAGATCCCTGGGTGGCCGAGAACGGAGCACTTTATTCCTGGTTAGTGTAGTCATTAGGTTCCACACTTGGAGTGCACGGTGTTTAGTTTCCACGCAGCGGAAAGTCCTCCCCCAGGATGAGGTGGTTAGAAACATCTTGGGTGACCTGGGGAAGGTGCGCTCTTTGGAGTTCGAGAGGCTGGGCGCGAGGAGGGCCTCTTGGCTTTGGAGGGGTTTCTCCTTTAACGTGCCTTAGGGAGAGCTGGTCTGTGTGAGATTGTTGGTAGGGTAAGATAAGGTGGTGTGGGTGTTGAGGGAGAGAAAAGTAGGGTCAGATAGGGACAGGGAGGGCCAGTTTAGGGATAGCTAGATAGTTAGTTTTGATAAGCTAGGTAGAGTAGGGATAGGTAGGGGCAGGTAGGGATAGTTAGGGTCAGTTTCTTTTCTTTTAGGGGCAGATTTAGTTGGTGAGGGACAGGGTGCGTGTGTTGGTGGTTAGGGACGGGGCCTCTTAGGACTCCAGTTTCCCGGTGGTGGGCTGGTGTGTGGCACATTTAGCTTTTTGTTTTGTAAATTCAGGAAATAATGGATATTGGGCTTGCAGGCGCTGAACTTGGGCCTTGCAAGTTATGTGGTCAGTGTACAGTGTAAATGTTTATAATGTTGTGGTTTAAGCAAAGTGTGGTTAATGTAATGTAATGTGGGTAATGTAATGTAGTGTTTTGTGTGGTAGGTCTGTTAATGTAATGTTTTGTATATAAGTGTAAATAGTTATATGTTTGGGGGGGTATAGTTTAGGTTGGGTGGGGGTGTTTGTGTGGGGGGAGGGCATGGAACCTGCCGTGGACCCGAAAAATTTTCTAAGGGCATAAACTTTCATGGACCCATCAAGTTTGCTGTGAAAAGGGCATGAACTCATGGACCTGTGGTGTGGTGAGGGAAAAAAAAAGGAAAAAAATTAAAAAAAAAAAAAAAATTAATTAAAAAAAAAAAAAAATTCCATATCTTAGTGTATATAGTAGTGTATATAGTAGCGTTTATATATAGGTTGTGTTGTATGTATGGCCAGGTGAGGCCTTTTTTCTTTTTTTTTGGGGAGGTGCGTGATTGTGTGTCAGTGTGAGTGTGTGTGCATGTTTCTTTTATGTCTTATATTTAATTTTGTTTAATGATAATGTCCCTGCTGGGGGTCCTTTGGAGCAGCAATAGTTCTGAAGGAGAGAAAGGACTAAGGACTCTGGACTTTTTGGTTTAATTTTGTTTTGAAGCTGGTTTCTTTTGTTTCTGTTATTTATCTTAGCAATGTTCATTTATGTACAGTTAGAAATGTATTATGGTATGTATTGTTTATATTTTTTATAATAAAAGAGCTACAGGATGTAACTCAGGATCAGTAATGTAATGTATGTACACAGTGACTGCACCAGCAGAATAGTGAGTGCAGCTCTATTGTATAATACAGGATGTAACTCAGGATCAGTAATGTAATGTATGTACACAGTGACTGCACCAGCAGAATAGTGAGTGCAGCTCTGGAGTATAATACAGGATGTAACTCAGGATCAGTAATGTAATGTAATGTAATGTATGTACACAGTGACTGCACCAGCAGAATAGTGAGTGCAGCTCTGGAGTATAATACAGGATGTAACTCAGGATCAGTAATGTAATGTATGTACACAGTGACTGCACCAGCAGAATAGTGAGTGCAGCTCTGGAGTATAATACAGGATGTAACTCAGGATCAGTAATGTAATATATGTACACAGTGACTGCACCAGCAGAATAGTGAGTGCAGCTCTGGAGTATAATACAGGATGTAACTCAGGATCAGTAATGTAATGTAATGTATGTACACAGTGACTGCACCAGCAGAATAGTGAGTGCAGCTCTGGAGTATAATACAGGAGGTATCTCAGGATCAGTAATGTAATGTATGTACACAGTGACTGCACCAGCAGAATAGTGAGTGCAGCTCTGGAGTATAATACAGGATGTAACTCAGGATCAGTAATGTAATGTATGTACACAGTGACTGCACCAGCAGAATAGTGAGTGCAGCTCTGGAGTATAATACAGGAGGTAACTCAGGATCAGTAATGTAATGTATGTACACAGTGACTGCACCAGCAGAATAGTGAGTGCAGCTCTGGAGTATAATACAGGAGGTATCTCAGGATCAGTAATGTAATGTATGTACACAGTGACTGCACCAGCAGAATAGTGAGTGCAGCTCTGGAGTATAATACAGGATGTAACTCAGGATCAGTAATGTAATGTATGTACACAGTGACTGCACCAGCAGAATAGTGAGTGCAGCTCTGGGTATAATACAGGATGTAACTCAGGATCAGTAATGTAATGTTTGTACACAGTGACTGCCCAGTAGAATAGTGAGTGCAGCTTGGGTATAATACAGGATGTAACTCAGGATCAGTAATGTAATGTATGTACACAGTGACTGCACCAGCAGAATAGTGAGTGCAGCTCTGGACCATCCTACAGGAAGGGGCGGAGCTTGCCGTGCGGTCTGAGTGTGGTGCCTGTGTGTGCTGCTCAGGAAGGGAGGTTTTTCCATCCAGGACTTTTTGTCTGCCACCTTCCCAGGAAAGAAGGCTCATCTTGGGACTGGCCTCCGGGGCTGGGTCCCCGACTCCCACCTCCCGGTCCAAGCCGGCGGGGGGTGGGAGGAATCCCAATCCGGCTAGGATAACAAGATCTGGCCAAGGATCCAGCATGAAGACCCGCAGTACCCCCGAGGCCATGGCCGCGGCGGCTCCTTCCCCCGGAGGTAGGCCGAGTACGAGCAGGGGTGCTGCAGCGGGGCCCCTAAAGTGGGGCACCAAGATGGCAAAGGAATCCACCGTGGTCTATGGTTCCCGTGTCCATGCGCACCTTTGTGAGTATGAGGACGCCTCAAGGAAGCTAAGATCCCACTGGGGGGAGTTGAGGGTAGCTAAGGAGAGGTCCAACAGGGCCTCCGGCAATAAGAAGGCCGAGCTATCCGCCGCGGTCAGAAAGATCCAGAAAGCCATAGAAGACCTGGCAACCCGGAGGTGCGAGATCCTGGCCGGCAGCGGGCCCTTCCGTGAAAAGCTGGAGAATGACGACCGATTCAGAGCCATGGCCGGAGGGGCTCCAGAGGGGTCACGGAGCCCCAGCCAGGCGGTGGAGGAGGAAGAGGAATGCGAGGAGGAGGTCGCGCCCTACCCACCGCCTGGTGGCCTGGTAAGAGATCTCCAGGCGTCGCACAGCGGGATAGCCCCCGAGCAAGTGGCTCTCCCACCAGATTCTGGCTCTTCAGAGGGCAGCGAGGGGGAGGATGAGGATGGTGGTAGTAGCAGCAGTGAGGGGGGCTGCCTCGTCATGCAGCAGATCCGGCAGATCGAGTCCCCGGTCCGGTTTAACCAGCTGCGGTTCGGGGATGAGATCTGCGATGACGAGGCAACCAGGAGGGGGATGAAGAGAAAAGCTAAGAAGAAAGTAAAGAAAACATCTTATGTCCAGAAGTTTGTGTATGTCCCCCTCTCTGGGGCCCCCCGGTCCCGCTGTGCGGCACCCGCTACCCACCCCGGCTCGGGCTCTGTTGTGGGTCCGCAGCAAGGGAGCGGGAGATTGCAGGCCATGACACGCAGGGCGCCGCCTCTGTTTGTGGTAATAGAGGGGGTAGTGACATGTCTGATATGGAGCATGGTGCGGAGGGCAGCCCAGTGGTGGGCAAGAGAGTGGCAAGGGCGCGGGACCGCATCTCCGGCGGTGAGCGCTGTGGTGTCTGGGTCCCCCACTTACGGATCCGTTACTGGATCGCTTCTGGGGGCACAGCACCCAGTAAAGTGAAGGGGGCGGGGCCTGTGGCTTCGGCAGAGCCGGCTCATAAAAAGCAGGTGGTGCGGTCAGCTCCCCTGGCGGGGTCTGCGGTGAAGTCTGGGCTGGGGGCCCCGCCGCCGGTTAATGCTAAGGGGGAGTGGCCTAGCCTGGGGCCGGCCGCCGGAGTCGCTGTGCCCAAGCTGTTTGTGGCCCAGGGTGTGGTGGTTGGGGGTGCTGTGCCCGGGGGACTGGTACCGCCGGGGGTGCCCCTGGGGGTGGTCCCGGCTCCGGGTCAGCTCCGGGGGTCCCGCTGCGGCCGGTCTCGGGGGGTGTGGCCTCCTCGGCACCTGCCGCTCATGTGGGTGCAGCTCTGGATGGCAGTGTTGTGAGCTGGAGGCTGGGGGCGTGGCTTCCCAGCAAAAGGAAAAAAAAATGATAAAGATCAGCAGTGAAGCAGAGACTGCAGCAGACAGCAGACAGCAGCAAGGGCGCTTGCCTGGCCGGGTCCCCTGAGTCTGGGGGCTTACCTGCAGTGGGGGCACCGGCGAGGAGCCAGGATGGAGCTGGAGGCAGGACTGCTCCTGGCTTGGTCTTGCCAGTGGGAGAGAAGGCAGCTCTGTGCAGCCTGTGGAGGCAGTGCTGCTGAAGCCCAATGGCAGCACAGGTCTTAAAGGGCCAGCAGCACGGTGTGGACAGAACCCCCCGGCAGGGAAGATGCCACCAGTAGGTGGCGGTAGCAGTGTGGAAATGGTAAAATCTGTAAGTTCCCAAAAAGTGAGGCAAAATATTGACCCCAGTGTGCATGTGAGTGAGAGTGGGGTGACTGATGGCGTGGATGAGGAGGGTGTGTGTATGGAAGTGTCTGCGGTTGAGGATGCGGGTGGCAGTGTGTCTAAAGTGGCAAGTGTGAATGGGGTGGTAAGTGTGAATGGGGTGTCTGATGGTTCTGGAAGGAGGGGGGAGGGGGCCAGTCCATCTGCCCCCCCCAGCCGCCGGTCCTCTGAGTTATTCGGGGGTGGTGGCTGGAGCCTCAGGGTCTGGTCAAGGGGTTTCCTCGCCTCTGGACCTCAAGGATGGCATCTTGCGGCGCCGTTTCCTGGAGGCCCTCAAAAAGGGAGAACGGACGATCAATGTAGAGGGAAGAGAGGTGGACTTGGCCTTTTGGCTGGATAGATACGGCCTGGCTGCCTTCCAAGATAAAAGGGAGGGGGAAACGGTTTGGTCCCTCCCGACAGCCGGGCAGGGGGTGGCCAGGCGGAATGTGGTCCGTCTTCGGTGGAGGGGCAGTGAAACGTGCCCGCCAAGAGCGAGGGTTGTGGAGCTCCTTCTGAAGATGGACTTCAGGGCGACGGACATCTTTGCCCTGATTCATCCGTTTGGCACCTCCTTCTTCAATGTCAGTTTTGTTCGGCCAGAGGGCCTAGAGCTTTTCTGGTCGAATTTCGAACTGGCAAAGGGGGAGCCCGGCTGGCGAGACTTTGCCGTACAGGCGGTGTCTCGCCAAAATAGTGTAAAGAGGATGACCGTTCTGACAAGTAACGAGTCACTCTCTGGGGTCGACATCATGACGTGGCTTTCCCATTATGGGGAAGTCACGGACGTCCCTAAGAAAAATAGGGACGAGTTTGGCATTTGGACAGGGGGCTGGACCTTCATGGTAAAGTTGAAGGTTTCAGGAGGTACGGTCACCCACATCCCCTCCTCAGCATTTCTGGGGAGGGACAGAATCCAGATCTTCTACCAGGGGCAACCGAAGGTCTGCCACAGGTGCGGTGATCCCCGCCACTTCAGCGCAGGCTGCAAGGTGCAGAAGTGTGCCTTGTGTGGCGGGGTAGGTCATCTTGCCGCGGCCTGTGGTGACATTAGGTGTCACCTGTGTGGTGACCTAGGTCACCCGTATAGCCGCTGCCCCCGCTCCTTTTCCGGCACCATCTCTGGCCCAGCGGGGGGGAGCCATGGGGGGTCCCCGGTGGTGCAACTTCTGCTGGGGCTGGGGGTGGAGGCGTGAGGGGAGCTGAGGGGTCAGTGAGGAAAGGCGAGGCTGGTACATCTGCCCACCAGTGGCAACAGGTGAGGCACCATAAGGGCAGGGGGCAGATAAGCCTCAGGCAACTGGGGTGATGACTGCCCCCACCCTGGAGGCGGCAGCCGAAGCCTCTGAGGCCCTGGGGGAGAAGGCGGTGAGCGAGGAGATCCGGAGGATGGAGAGGGAGGTGGCTGCTTCTGATAACTCTTCCCAGTATGAAAGTGTGGATGAAGAGGTGGTGGAGCAGCCTAAAAAAACAGGTGACAATCGTACCGGTAAGAGGCGGAAGAAGAACAAGGCTAAAAAATCTAATGCCCCCCCCTGACCGCTAGGGTGCCTACGGAAGGGCTCACCTCTGATCCCCCTCTCCAATCGGTTCCAAGCCCTCGATGACTCTGCTGTGTCGGAGGTCGGGGGTGAGGGGCCGGATGCAACATCTGGGGTGCCTTCAGGGAGTGGCGAGGTCCGTCCTCCGGGGGATTCACACTCCTCTGGCGGGGGGACTACCTCGGGGTCCAGGGGCGAGGAATTACTGCTGGGAAGGAGGTGTCCACTGCTGCTAAGGAGGATATGGACACCTCGGTGTCTTTAAAGAGGAGGGGTGAGTCGGGTTCCTCCTCAGAGGGGGAGAAAAAACAGGCCGTCTAACTCAATCACCCATGATGGCGGAACCTACCCCGTTGACTCTGGCGTCGATTAATGTCGCCAGCATAAAGTCGGATATGGCTAGATTTACGGCCTTTGATTTTTTTCACCCGGGTTGAGGCTGATATTTTATTTTTGCAGGAGACCAGACTAACGGACCTGGGGTCCATCCACAAAGCAAAGAGGGAATGGAGGAGTGGGCCCTCATACTGGTCTCTTGCGGCCGAGCCGTATAGCGGGGTAGCGGTCCTTTTTAAGACCGCGGAGGTGGAATGCAGACGGGTGATCGAGGTAGAAATGGGGAGATGTTTGGTCCTTGACGTCTTCATGAGGGGACAGGAGCTTCGGCTCATCAATATCTATGGCCCGCAATCTAAGTGGGACCGTAAATGTCTCTTCCTGAGGATCAAGCCCTATCTTTTTACAAGCCGGCAAGTGGTCTTCGGTGGGGATTTTAATACTATAACCAGACTCAGTGATAGGGGAGGCCCCGGAGACCGGCTGACTTATGATAGCGTAGCCTTGAATAGCATAGTAAGCGAAGCTCGCCTGGTGGATGTCCACATCCGGCACACCCCAGGTCACGAGGGTTTCACCTTTTATAGGGGAAGCAGTAGGTCTAGGATAGATAGGTTTTTTTTTAAAGGAGGAAGCCGTCTCTTCTGCAGTGTCCGCTGTTGAGGTGGAGTTCTCCGATCACTGTTTAATTTTCTTTACTTTGAATGTTACAGAGACTCCCCGGATGGGGAGAGGCCTATGGAAGCTGAATTCGTCCCTTCTGGAAGAAGCGGAAGTAAGACAGTCCTTTGAGGAATTTCTTCAGAGCCAGGTACCTCTCTTGGGTCTTTGTAATAGTAAGTCTGAGTGGTGGGAGATCTTCAAAAGAAGGGTCGCAAGGTTCTTCCGTCAGCTCTCGAGCCTCAGGGGCCTGAACAGGTACCGCCTGTATCGGCAGCTGTGGAGGAAACTCGAGCAGCTCGTCTCGACTGGAGGGGACCGAGAGGAAATCTCCAGGGTGAAGACCTTGCTCAAGGGGTGCCAGTACGATAGGCACACATCCTTGGTTTTTGAGAGGGATTTCGGGAGGTACCGCTCGCCCGACCCTTACAGAAACTGCAGGTTGTCAGTGAATTGTAAGATGGTGACAGGACTGATCGACAGTACGGGGTCCCTGAACAGATCCAAATCAGGGATCCTGGAGGTGGTCAGATCCTTCTACTCGCACCTCTTGGGGAGGAGGGATCCTGATCCTCGCTGAAACCATCCCTGAGCCGGGGGATGACCCCTCTCTTCATGTTTTGGCAGAAGCAATCAGGGAAGAGGAAGTGAGACGGGCGATTGATGGGCTACGGCCCAAAAAGTCGCCTGTCCGGATGGCTTAACATCCGAGTTCTACAAGACTTTTCGGGACTCTTTGGTCCCCCTCTTGACTGAGGTGTTTAATGAGTGCCTCTCCTCGACACTCTGCCCAGTTCAATGAGGAAGTCAGCCCTGATTATCCTGTCAAAGGGTAAAGACTCGTCCCGTATTGAGAATTGGCGTCCCATAGCGCTTCTCAATACGGACCGAAAGGTTCTGGCAAAGGTGCTTTTTAATCGGTTGGTGAAGTTTGCACCCCGGCTCCTTTCAGGGGCCCAGCACTGCTCTGTTCCAGGCCGCAGTACATTTAGTGCTGTGCTCGGTGTCCGAGAGGCAGTGGAGCAGGGCAGGGCAGGTCACTGGAAGGGGTACTTGCTGTCCTTAGACCAGGCAAAGGCCTTTGACCGGGTTAACCATGAGTACCTCTGGTCCGTCCTTCTGAGGTATGGTCTGCCTGGGAGGTTTGTTGATTGGTTAAGAGTTTTATACAATGGGGCAGAGACTTTTCCGCTTGTGAACGGTTGGGTCGGACACCCTTTTGTGGTGAGGTCTGGTGTCCGCCAGGGCTGTCCTCTGAGCCCATTGTTATACGTGTTCGCGATCGACCTCCTTTTAAGGAGGGTGGAGCGCGGACCGTTGGTGGGAGTCGGGATGGACCCGGTGGAGCCAGAGGCCGCCTTGAGGGTAGTGGCGTACGCTGACGACGTTTCCCTTTTTGTATCCTCGAGAGAGGAGGCAGATTGGGTGATGTCTGAGGTTGAACGCTACTCAGTGGCATCCGGGTCCATGATCAACCGGGACAAGTGTGAGAGTCTCTGGCTGGGAGGGGGAGATCCAAGCTTTGATCTCCCGGACACCCTTCCAGGGCCTCAGGCCACAGCAAAAATATTAGGCATCAGTTTCGGCCCGGGGGACTATCCCCAGCAAAACTGGGAGGGCAGACTTAAGATTGCCGCCCAGAAGGTGGATCAGTGGAAGGGTTGGTCCTTGACCCTAAGGGAAAGGGTTAGTCTTGCCAAGGGCTATTTGCTTCCTTTGCTAATATATCTGGGCAGCGTCTGCATCTTGCCAGAGCCTCTTTGGACACGGGTCTACAGCCTGTTTTTCCAATTATTATGGGGAAACAGGCTGAACCTAATCAAGAGGGAGGTCGCGTACCGCACGAGGAGACTAGGAGGGTTGGGTATGGTCAACCCAGTGGTGTTTCTAGTAAACACCTTTCTTAAGGCAAACATCGCCAACCTCTGGTCAGAGAGGGCTCCTCCGTGGGTATTCTCCTGTAGGGGATGGTTTCGGCCTTTCTTCCAGGAATGGGAGACAGGAGGGCAGGTGAAGGACCTTCGTACACCTCATGGGCATCTTCCGGCTTACGTTACCCCGGTTCTGAAGGTGATCCGTCGGTGGGGTCTGGGAGTGTGGGAGATCAGGACCATGTCAAGAAGGTTTCTTGACAATAGGGTCCTGTTGACCCACTTTCAGAAGCCCCTGGCGCTCAGGGATTGCCCAAGCCGGGATCTGGAGGTGGGGCTCGGGTTATTGAACTCTAAGCGGATCCCCTTGAAGTTTTGGGACTTGGCTTGGCGCTGCTTCCATGGGAAGCTGTATTGAGGGACAACCTGAAGTGCAGGAGCTCTGATGACCGGGATTGTCCCCGCGAGGAGTGTGGTGGCATGCTTGAAAGCATGGAGCACTTCCTGCTTCGGTGTCCTTTTAATACAGAGGTCTACAGCAGGGTGGGTGCTTCCATTGGCTGGCCCAGGCTGGCAGGCCTCTCCTATGCGGAGTGGGCCTATGGGGCATTCAGGTCCCTTGGTGGCCGAGATCGGGGCACTGTTTTCTTAGTTAGTTTAGTAACTAGGTTCTGCACGTGGAATGCACGGTGTCTAGTGTCTACTCAGCGGAAAGTCCTCCCCAGGGAAGAGGTGATTAGGAACATCCTGGGTGACCTGGCAAAAGTGCGCTCCCTGGAGTTTGAGAGGCTGGGTGCAGGGAGGGCCTCTCTCCTATGGAGGGGTTTCTCCTTTAATGTGCCCTAGGGAGAGTTAGGTTCTGTGTGCCTGTGATAGGGCTGAGTTAGTATTCTTTATCCTTTTATCTTTATTTTGTAGGGTCAGATAGATGTGTAGGGACAGGGAGGGACAGATAGGGACAGTCTTTAGGGACAGGTAGTTAGTATTAGGTTGGTAGTGAGGGTCAGTGAGGGACAGGTAGGGGCAGGTAGGGAGAGGTTGGTAGGGCTATAGGGACAGGATTTTCTCTTTTGTGTTGTTAGGGAGGGTCAGGGTGATGTGCGGTAGATTAGGGTGAGAGCCTCTATGGTCTCCAGTTCCTGGTGGTGGGCTGTAACCCTCACTCATAGATTTTTGTTTTGTAATTGGTAACCCGGGTATAGGGCTTGCAAGCATTGAACTTGGGCCTGTTCTTTGGTCATGGTTAAGGTGTGTAGTGGTTATTATTGATGTGTTATTATTGATATATGTTATTATAAGGTTGTGTATATATACTGTATATATATGTTGTATGTGTACTATTAATCTTGTAGGGGGATTTAGTTTAGGTGGGGCGGGGGGTTTCTTGGGGGGAGGGGGGATGTGTTTTGGAGAATGGACGTCCGGCGGGATGCCAAGAAGATTTGCTGTGTAAGAAAGGCCACAAACTTTCGTGGGACCTGGTGTGATAGGCCACAAACTTTCGTGGGACCTTTGGGGGAATGGTGGTGGTTTAGTTTAGGAAAAATAATAAAAAAAAAAAATAAAATAAAAAAAAAATGTAGATACGAGGTATAGTATGTGTGTTATATATATATGTATATGATAGATTGATTATCATTAATTTTGGCCAGGTGGCCTATTTACTTTCTTTAGGGCAGTTGGCTGAATTTTGTTTTTTTTCTAGAGGTGAATGCATGGGTATGAGTGTATGAGGGAAAAAAAAAAGGATATAGGTAGAGGTCTCTTCCCTTGCCGGGGGTGTTAATGAAATGGAGAAACGTTTTGTTTCTATATATCTGTTGGACATTGGACTTTTGGGATTTATGGATAATGTTTTTGTTATTGAGTTTGTCTGTAAGTTTTGTCTATGGTTTGCCTGTAAGTTTAGTTTTGTATTTTTATAATAAAAGAGATACAGGATGTAACTCAGTATCAGTAATGTATGTACACAGTGACTGCACCAGCAGAATAGTGAGTGCAGCTCTGGAGTATAATACAGGATGTAACTCAGGATCAGTAATGTAATTATGTACACAGTGATTGCACCAGCAGAATAGTGAGTGCAGCTCTGGAGTATAATACAGGATGTAACTCAGGATCAGTAATGTAATGTATGTACACAGTGACTGCACCAGCAGAATAGTGAGTGCAGCTCTGGAGTATAATACAGGAGGTAACTCAGGATCAGTAATGTAATGTATGTACACAGTGACTGCACCAGCAGAATAGTGAGTGCAGCTCTGGAGTATAATACAGGATGTAACTCAGGATCAGTAATGTAATATATGTACACAGTGATTGCACCAGCAGAATAGTGAGTGCAGCTCTGGAGTATAATACAGGATGTAACTCAGGATCAGTAATGTAATGTATGTACATAGTGATTGCACCAGCAGAATAGTGAGTGCAGCTCTGGAGTATAATACAGGATGTAACTCAGGATCAGTAATGTAATATATGTACACAGTGATTGCACCAGCAGAATAGTGAGTGCAGCTCTGGAGTATAATACAGGAGGTAACTCAGGATCAGTAATGTAATGTATGTACATAGTGACTGCACCAGCAGAATAGTGAGTGCAGCTCTGGGGTATAATACAGGATGTAACTCAGGATCAGTAATGTAATGTATGTACACAGTGACTGCACCAGCAGAATAGTGAGTGCAGCTCTGGAGTATAATACAGGATGTAACTCAGGATCGGTAATGTAATGTATGTACACAGTGATGCACCAGCAGAATAGTGAGTGCAGCTCTGGAGTATAATACAGGAGGTAACTCAGGATCAGTAATGTAATATATGTACACAGTGATTGCACCAGCAGAATAGTGAGTGCAGCTCTGGAGTATAATACAGGAGGTAACTCAGGATCAGTAATGTAATGTATGTACATAGTGACTGCACCAGCAGAATAGTGAGTGCAGCTCTGGGGTATAATACAGGATGTAACTCAGGATCAGTAATGTAATGTATGTACACAGTGACTGCACCAGCAGAATAGTGAGTGCAGCTCTGGAGTATAATACAGGATGTAACTCAGGATCGGTAATGTAATGTATGTACACAGTGACTGCACCAGCAGAATAGTGAGTGCAGCTCTGGAGTATAATACAGGATGTAACTCAGGATCAGTAATGTAATGTATGTACACAGTGACTGCAGCAGCAGAATAGTGAGTGCAGCTCTGGAGTATAATACAGGAGGTAACTCAGGATCAGTAATGTAATGTATGTACACAGTGACTGCACCAGCAGAATAGTGAGTGCAGCTCTGGGGTATAATACAGGAGGTAACTCAGGATCAGTAATGTAATGTATGTACACAGTGACTGCACCAGCAGAATAGTGAGTGCAGCTCTGGAGTATAATACAGGATGTAACTCAGGATCAGTAATGTAATGTATGTACACAGTGATTGCACCAGCAGAATAGTGAGTGCAGCTCTGGAGTATAATATAGGAGGTAACTCAGTATCAGTAATGTAATGTATGTACACAGTGACTGCACCAGCAGAATAGTGAGTGCAGCTCTGGGGTATAATACAGGAGGTAACTCAGGATCAGTAATGTAATGTATGTACACAGTGACTGCACCAGCAGAATAGTGAGTGCAGCTCTGGAGTATAATACAGGATGTAACTCAGGATCAGTAATGTAATGTATGTACACCGTGATTGCACCAGCAGAATAGTGAGTGCAGCTCTGGGTATAATACAGGAGGTAACTCAGTATCAGTAATGTAATGTATGTACACAGTGATTGCACCAGCAGAATAGTGAGTGCAGCTCTGGGGTATAATACAGGAGGTAACTCAGGATCAGTAATGTAATGTATGTACACAGTGACTGCACCAGCAGAATAGTGAGTGCAGCTCTGGAGTATAATACAGGATGTAACTCAGGATCAGTAATGTAATGTATGTACACAGTGACTGCACCAGCAGAATAGTGAGTGCAGCTCTGGAGTATAATACAGGATGTAACTCAGGATCAGTAATGTATGTACACAGTGACTCCACCAGCAGAATAGTGAGTGCAGCTCTGGAGTATAATACAGGAGGTAACTCAGGATCAGTAACGTAATGTATGTACACAGTGACTGTACCAGCAGAATAGTGAGTGCAGCTCTGGAGAATAATACAGGATGTAACTCAGGATCAGTAATGTAATGTATGTACACAGTGACTGTACCAGCAGAATAGTGAGTGCAGCTCTGGAGAATAATACAGGATGTAACTCAGGATCAGTAATGTAATGTATGTATACAGTGACTGCACCAGCAGAATAGTGAGTGCAGCTCTGGAGTATAATACAGGATGTAACTCAGGATCAGTAATGTATGTACACAGTGACTGCACCAGCAGAATAGTGAGTGCAGCTCTGGAGTATAATACAGGATGTAACTCAGGATCAGTAATGTAATGTATGTACACAGTGACTGCACCAGCAAAATAGTGAGTGCAGCTCAGGAGTATAATACAGGATGTAACTAGGATCAGTAATGTAATGTATGTACACAGCGACTGCACCAGCAGAATAGTGAGTGCAGCTCTGGGGTATAATACAGGATGTAACTAGGATCAGTAATGTAATGTACACAGCGACTGCACCAGCAGAATAGCGAGTGCAGCTCTGGGGTATAATACAGGATGTAACTCAGGATCAGTAATGTAATGTATGTGCACAGTGACTGCACCAGCAGAATAGTGAGTGCAGCTCTGGAGCATAATACAGGATGTAACTCAGGATCAGTAATATAATGTATGTACACAGTGACTGCACCAGCAGAATAGTGAGTGCAGCTCTGGGTATAATACAGGATGTAACTCAGGATCAGTAATGTAATGTATGTACACAGTGACTGCACCAGCAGAATAGTGAGTGCAGCTCTGGAGTATAACACAGGATGTAACTCAGGATCAATAATGTAATGTATGTACACAGTGACTCCACCAGCAGAATAGTGAGTGCAGCTCTGGAGTATAATACAGGAGGTAACTCAGGATCAGTAATGTAATGTATGTACACAGTGACTGCACCAGCAGAATAGTGAGTGCAGCTCTGGAGTATAATACAGGATGTAACTCAGGATCAGTAATGTAATGTATGTACACAGTGACTGCACCAGCAGAATAGTGAGTGCAGCTCTGGAGTATAATACAGGAGGTAACTCAGGATCAGTAATGTAATGTATGTACACAGTGACTGCACCAGCAGAATAGTGAGTGCAGCTCTGGGTATAATACAGGATGTAACTCAGGATCAGTAATGTAATATTGTACACAGTGACTGCACCAGCAGAATAGTGAGTGCAGCTCTGGAGTATAATACAGGATGTAACTCAGGATCAGTAATGTATGTACACAGTGACTGCACCAGCAGAATAGTGAGTGCAGCTCTGTTCAGTTGTTGCTCGCTGTGCTAATTGAGGATGTGTTCGCTACTGTTATGTCCCATGAATGAGACATTTTACAGACTGTCCTGTGCATTTTACATGCTGTATTGCAGTCTCTCATATTGTTTACTGTTGCTATGTGTTCCTGTGTTTGCATAGCTGAAATCCTCCCTTCCATCAAGTTTGTCCCTTCTGTCTCTCTGTCTCCCTCTTCTGGTATGATGTCATTTCCTTCTTCTTTCTCCTGTGTTTCATTCTCCATCTTGGTTTTATCAGAATCACATGTGTTTTCAGTCTGTCTGAAGAAAGTCTTTTATACCTGCTGCAGTTTGTATGCATTCAGCAAGAATTCTTAAAGAAATCAAAGTCTCTTCTGGATTCTTCATAACGTGTGTGCCGGCAGCTGAGTTAAGCTATCTGTGACCGTCGCCAATTGTAAGTAAGGTGAAGAGATCCAGCATCTCACAGAGCCATATTTGCAGCTACAGGCCCCGGGGACAGAATAGCTACTGATCCTGCTGTGTGCTCCGGAGCTCTGAGATCCAACACCTCTCCACCCAGGGACCTGGTTTCTCCTACTCAGGGAGGAGTGGGTTTCCTGGGATGAGTGAAGGAGCCAAGTCCCAGGCTTCTGTTTCCCGGGCCAGGCCGGCGGGGGGCAGAAGAAACCAGTAACTGGCCTGCACATCAGAGGACTTGGGGGTGAGACGCTCCACCAGGAGTCGCAGCAATGTGGCTCCTACTCCTCCCAAGTCTACAGAGACCCAGAGAAGTCGTAAGGCTTCCAACATGGAGGAGAAGCCTGCTAGCAGCGTGCAAGATGGCGGTCCTTCCGGAGGAAAGCTGAGTGCTCACGTAGGTGAGGCCTACCTCTCTGAGGAAGGTTGGGGGCTGCAGAGACCCCAGGAGTCTGTGTTCACCTATGGCTTCCGGGTCTTGAGCCACCTCCGTGAGTATGAAGACGCGAGCAAGACCATCAGGAGGCTCCGGGAGGAGCTGAGCAAGCGCCAAAGATGCAGATGCCTTCCAACCCAGGAAGACCCAACTCCAGGCGGAGGTAAAGAGGCTGAAACATGAACTTAATGAGCTTGAAGTGAGGAAAGCATTAATCAGAGAGAAGAGTGGTCCATTCAAGGAAAAACTAATGAATGAGGACATATTTAGGGAAATGGCTGATAACAAAGAGCAAAGGCAGATGGGGCTGCAGCCTGAGAGCCAGGTGGATGATGATGATGAAGAGGATGACTAGCAGAAAGCCCCACCTGGCAGCCTGCAAAGTTCCCTGCAGGCCACATGCAGCGAGCTCCCTGCAGGACAGGCGACATTTGCATCTGGTCGCTGTTCTGCTGACTCTGGGGAGGACAGTGACAACAGCGGCCAGGGAGGGGCGCTAATAGCGGAGATCAAGCTACTGGAGTCCCCAGTGTGCCTTCAGAATTTCCATCTTGGTGACGATTTACCAGAGGAGGCACCTGGGGGCCGGAAGAAAAAGGCAAAGACCACCAAGCCCAAGCTACAGGAAGCGGTAAGCTATGTATATGCCCCCCTCCCTGTACCCCCTGAGTCGGCTGCAGGGTCAGCTCACTGTATAAGCCCCGTTGCCCAGCCCAGTCCGGGTTCTGCTGTGGATCCGGTGCAAAGGCGCTGGGAGATTACAGAGCATGATAGTGAGGCGCAGAGCTTCGTCTCTGCTTGTAGTAGTGGGGACGTAGCAGCAGGTGCATCAGCCGAGAGGCTGGACAGTGAGAGCCGGCGGCGGGCGAACGGTCAGGCCACGATACTGTGGTGCGCTCCTCAGTGGGAGGGGGGAGCGGCCCAGTGTCGGGGGCAGTTCCGGTAGCCTCAGCGCCCCTGAATGCTTTTGCTGCTGAACACTTAGTTGAGAAGCAGCGGCAGTGTGAGGGGGTTGCCGGGGCTGCGAGTCCCAGTCCTCCCAAAGTTCTTATCGCCCTGGTCAGCAAGATCCTGATATAAAGGATCAGCGGCGCCTCACATCAGCTAAGGATCAGCGGCGCCTGATACCCACAGTAAAGCAGCGGAAAATACCAACTGATGATGCGGAGGGCACACGTAAGACCAGGGGTGAGGTCGCCTCCAGTTCTGTGGAGGAGACTGAGCTCCTTGTGCCTGATGATGCGGAGGTCAAAATGTCACCCCCTGTTGTCACTGGTCCAGCAGGAGTGAATGTGCTGGGGGGTACAAATGTGGAAAATTCTTTCTCTAGTGGTGTGGTTGCTGGTTTGATGGAGAGTGAGGGTGTTATGGAGGTGGTTAATAGTGAGACTGTTGGTGTTGATGTGGTCACTGGTCCGGTTGCCCCCCGGTGGTGGCAGAACCCATCAGGAGTTATGCCACTGTCACCTCTGGGGGAAATAGGGCATCCTTCTCGTCTCCGGGCTCTTGAGATGGCATGTTGCAGCAGCGTCTCCTGGAGGCTCTAAAGAAGGGGGAGAGCTCACTAATGGTAGAGCGTCGAGAGGTTGATCTATCCATCTGGATAGAGAGACATGGCCTCTGTGCCTTCCGAGAGCAAAATGGGGGAAATTCAGTGTGGTCCCTCCCGACAGCCGGGCCGGGTAGTGTGCGTGGGAATGTGGTCCGTCTTTGGTGGAGAGGCAGTGATGCATGTCCTCCAAGGTCTAAGGTTGTGGAGCTCCTGCTGAAGATGGGCTTCAAGACTATTGACATCTACGCCTTGATACATCCCTATTCCACGCCTAAGTTTGATGTCAGCTTTGTTCAACCAGAGGGGTTTGAGCTCTTCTGGTCGAATTATGAGTTGGCAAAAAATGAGCCTGGCTGGCGAGACTTTGCGATTCAGGTGGTGTCTCGCCAAAACCAAGTCAAGAAAGTGACCGTGATGACTTATAACAAGTCGCTTTCTTGTTATGACATCATGACGTGGCTTGGCCGATATGGAGAGGTGGTAGAGATGCCAAAGAAAAACCGTGACGTGTTTGGTATCTGGTCAGGGGCCTGGACGTTTATGGTAAAACCTTAGCGTTCAGGTGGTACGGTTGCACACATTCCATCATCTACCTTCCTGGGTAGGGATCGTATCCAGGTCTTCTACCAGGGGCAGCTGAAGATCTGTCACAGGTGCGGCGACCCACACGCTTCAGTGCAAACTGCACTGTGCAGAAATGTGCATTGTGTGGGGATATCGGCCATCTTGCTGCATCTTGTGTGGAGATTAGGTGCCACCTGTGTGGAGACTTAGGTCACCCATTCAGCCGTTGTTTTCGCTCCTTTGCTAATGCAGTTGTGACCCCGGTGTGAGAAAGCCGTGAGGCTAATTCTGCTGGGGAAGGGACTAGCAGGGGTGAGGGAGCTGAGGGGTCAAGGAGGAAAAGCAATAAAAAGACGCCTGCCAAGCTGAGGCGTCTAGGCAAGCGGAGACAGGAGAGGGAGCTGGGCGAGCCCGAGCTACTGGGGCGGCCCCTGTCTTGGACGCCAGTCTTGCTGCTGAGGCCCTGAGGGATGATGATTTGGATGAGGAGGTCAAGGGAGGAAAGCGCCACTGCCTCCGAATCCTCCCATTATGAAAGTATGGATGAGGATAATAGGCAGTGGCTAGAGAACAAGCATAAGCTCGGCACCAAAAATGTACACAGTGACTGCACCAGCAGAATAGTGAGTGCAACTCTGGAGTATAATACAGGATGTAACTCAGGATCAGTAATGTATGTACACAGTGACTGCACCAGCAAGAATAGTGAGTGCAGCTCTGGGGTATAATACAGGATGTAACTTATGAAGCTCCTACTTTCTTTGTACTGTAATTGCACAGTAGGTGTATATGGCTATGCTGTCATTGTATACTATGTGTATGTAACAAGGTGGCACGGGGTGGTAGTCATAGCCAAGTCGACTAGGTCTAGGTCAGTCAGTGAGCACCCTGGCCCCTTGCACATAAAACAGACAGGACAGCTGCAACCCCAGGCGGTTTACCTCTTCTCCACAGTCACTGCAGTATGGACAATCAGGATCCATGAACACAATTGTCATCCAACAGGGAAACAATTTATTGTAGAGTAAAAGAAGTAAAAAATGTAGATGCAGTAAATTAGGTGAACTTAGTGGTATGTCCCTAGTTCCCTTCACTGCCGCATAAGCGGCAGCAACGGTAATAGTACCATTCGTTAAGCCGATTTCTGGATGCTTATAGTCCTCGACGGGCACTACTCAGTCCCGGAGCCCGCTTCACTGCCCATGGTCCAGGGCAGCAGTCTATCCCTTCCTGGGGTTTGGCAAGCTCCTGGTCGCTGCAGAGCACCTTGCCCTGGGCAAGCCTGCCCAGGCACTGACTGGAAGCTGGAGCTTCGGTTGCCTTGAGGCTGCTAGTCAAGCCCACAAGCTTAATCCTTTGCTGTCCCTAAACTACAAACATCATGCAATACAATGGTAAAACATTTGAACAAGGCAAAACACAACACATACATTGCAATGTTGCAGCATAAAGACATTATAAGCACAGTGCATGAACATGTGGCACCCCAGGAGTTTGGTTGCCACGATGGCCTTGCCTCCCTCCAGTGGGAGTGATGTCATTCATGGAAGCAAAGAAGGAATCCCCTTACCAGGTAGTTCCAGCATACAACACAATTCCTGCTCCAAGCCAGCAGGGGGAGCTCAAAACCCGACTTGAGGGGGGCTGGTCTGTCTGGTCAGGAGGAGGAAGTTAGTGAGGAGTTTGAGCCTGAACAAGGTCGAGAGAGGATGTGTGGAGAGCAGCTGGAGATAGGAGCTCCATCTGAGCTCACCCTAGGCTTGAGCGCCAGTGACCAGGCACCGGAGCCCGAGGCTCAGTGGGTACTAAATCCCTGGCAGCAGAATCCGGAGGGCAGAAAACCGCAGATCCTCTGTCCCCAACTGATACTCGATGACACAGCAGCACTTGTGAGCCGGAGACGCCAGACAGGAGCGACCCCTGAAGCAGGCTCCAGCTGGCTGTCATGCGAGTGGCGTTCTACCTAAGCATCAGACAGAAAGAGGAACTTGAATAGAGTTTACAGCAGCAAGTACCTCAGAGAATAGCGCTAGAAAGGAGGCCTCACAACCCACCTGACTAGAGAAATTCCCAAATTGCTTCCAAGCTGACCGCTCCAGAACCATCTGTAACCTGAGCCGCAGACTGTACCTGCACTGCTCAGTAAAAAGTAAAGGAAACTGCACCCTGCTGTATCTTCTGCATCATTCCTGCGTCACCTGCCCTGCACCACACTCACCACCAACATCACCTTTAACATCCTAACTGCCCTGGGACATAGCTCTACCCGTGGAAAGCTAAACCATCTTTGCTGCCCTATCATCGTCCTATAGGATCTGCATTGCAGTGTCGGTCGCATGACCGAACACCACGGGTGGCCTCACGAACACTATCTTTTATAAACTTTATTTTTCCCCTTTTCATCACTCCCTTTTATTGGATTTCCAGGGCCATGGACCGGGTCACTGCTGCTGTGACTTTCCCTTTAAGAAGCGGCTAGGTACCGAGTATCCCCACTGCCCTGGCGGGCGCTCCAATTTTGGCGTCACGAACAGGATCCGTACTGCCGGGTACTGTGTGCCATAGACTTTGTTGGAACTGGGTGAATTGCCGCCATTACAGTGCCACACGGCACGCAGGAAGCAGAAGGGGCGTGCTGTCATGGGCGGAGCCTGATAGAGTGCGAAAAGAGAAGTGCTGCACGCTCTCAGACATCAGCTGGCAGAGAGCAGGGAACTGAGGCCTGGGACCCGGGCACGCACAGTTCATCCCGCCGAAAGAGCAACAGGCTGGTAAGCTAGCGGAACCTCAGAGCCTGGCTAAGATTCACTAGGGGGGGAGAAAATGTCCAGCACAAGGGGAGATCTAGCGGCGGACGCCGCTGCAGCCCCCATAGTGCCGCCAGATTCAGTGGCAGGCGCAGCTGCAGCCCCCATAGCACAGCAGAATTCGGCAGACGACGCAGCTGCAGCCCCCAGAGCGCAGCAAGATCTGGCGACCGCCGCTACAGTCCTATAATGCCGCTATCAATGCCATATATACCGGGAGCGGCCTGGCTACAGCAATACTCAGGGGAGCCGTATACCCTGAGCGATTTCAGGGAGAGACTGTGCAGTTTATTTGATGTGTACCCTCTGTCTGAAAGTCAAAAAGTAAGCATTCTCAGTTGGCAGTTAACTGGTGCGGCTCAAAGAGAAGTAAAGTCCTTGCAGGACACTGATAAAGAGACTGTTAAGCAAATTCTGGCTAAGCTGAGGAGCACCTTTGACACCCGCACTGCAGCAGAGATAAAAATGAGGTTCTTTGGGTGCAAACAAAGGGTGCAGGACAGTATACGGGACTATGCTCTTAACCTTCAGGAGGCGCTGTGGGCCATAAAGCAGATTGACCCAGACAGCGTGCAGGATGGAGACAGATTGTTAAAGGAGCAATTTATTGAGGGACTCCTGTCCAGCACCCACAAGACACAGCTGCGCATCATGGCCCTACAAAACCCTGACATGAGCTTTGCAGAATTTAAAGATAGGGCTATCGGATGCTGCACGAACCAAATGTCAGCCACCCAGCGCCCCCTAGGCACCCAGCAATTATACTGCCAGGAGGTGTCATCCTTCCCTCAGGCCCCCGCTGAGGCCGATGCACAGACCCTGGATAATGATCCATCTGCAGAACTACATCTTCAGGTCTAGGAGCTGACCAAAAGTGTGGCTGCACTAGCCAAAACCATGCAGTCCATGCAAGTACCCCCAAAGGAGAAGATCCAGTTGGCATCCAGTCCAGATGACGTCCCGTGGCAAGGGCGGAAGAGGATCCCACCGAGGAGAGACAATGATCGCTACGACCAGGACGGATGACCCATTTGCCACCGCTGCAGCAAAGCGGGGCACATCGCAAGATTCTGCAATTTAAACGAGCGACCCCTGGGGCAGAGGGCCAACCCCCAGGAGTAGGACGACCAGGCCCACAAAGCTGGAGAGCCAAGTACGTCGGAGGATGACCGGTCCTCCCAGTTGTCATTGACGGCATCCCAATGAACGCTTTACTGGACATCGGCTCTCAGGTGACGACTATGCCTTATATTCCTTACAAATGGTACTGGGCTGACTCTGATATTAATTGCGGCCCAGATAATGAGCTGACAGTAGTCGCCAGCAATGGTCAGCCTTTGCCACAAGTGGGGTATAAGGAGGTAACCATTAAGGTGGGGCAAGTAAATTAAAAGCCCAAGGTCTGATAATTGTAGACATTGATTGACGAGAATGTAACCCAATAATGACCTTAGAAAATAGAAAACTGTATTGCCAAGGTTATTGTTTTATTGCAACAGGTAGACAAAACTGCTGGTTCCAGTGAGCAAAGGTTCTGCAAAAGGAGATCAAGGCCCTGATGCAAAGACAACAGGTAGAGCTATCTGGTGGAGAAGTCGGCAGTGTCAGAGTGGGTGATCCAGTCCCCATTGCAATACCCCCAAGGAGTGAAATGTTAATTTGGTGTGGGCAGCCATAGGCCTCAGGGGAAGAGTTTACCAAGCCCTGGTTGAACCAGTGTACTCTGATAGTAGGCCCACTATCCTGACAGCCAGAGGGGTAGTCGATGTCCGCAAGGGGAGTGTACCTGTACGCATCTTAAATTGTGGCGAGCAAGAGGTCAAACTACCTCGGTATTCCACCCTTGCTAAGCTGTTCACTGTCAATCACAAATCAATCTAGACACCAGAACCCTTGGTCTCGTCCGACCAGGCGGAGGACAATGGCTCTGCAGAACAGCTGAAGGATTGGTGTCAGCAGCTGCACGTAGACACTGACTCCACCCCTCACGTAGTGAGCGCGGAAGGCGTGGCACCTGACCCCGACAAAGTCACTATTATCCGGGACTGGCAGAGGCCCAGCAACATTCATGAAATATGTCAGTCCTCGGGTTGGTAGGCTACTACCGAAGGCAGTAAAATGCTGGAGATGTTCTACCAGTCCGTTGTAGCAAGCGCCATCTTTTTTGCTATCATTTGCTGGGGCAGTAGTGTGCGAGTAGCTGACGCTAATAAGCTCAACAAACTTATCAAGAAGGCAAGTGCAGCTGTTGGCCTCCATCTTGACTCTTTTGAGGAGGTATTGGAGGATAGAATTCAGAAGAAGTGTAGGGCTATAATGAACAATAATACACACCCCCTATACGAGCTGTTCTTGAAGCAGAAGAGCACATTCAGCAGCCGTCTAATCCTACTAAGGTGCAAGAAGGAGAAATTCAGGAAATCGTTTGTACCTACTGCTATGGGGATGTATAATAATTTCCTAAGGGTGGTAGAAAATAATGACTGATGGCTGGTGTACTAATGTCAATTAACATTGTCTTATATACACCTGAACTACACACTTTTATTATTTATTTATTATGTAATGTTGGTATACCTTTGCAAGATTTGTGTCCTAATATTTTATGTACTGCTGTTTGTATTGCTGCTGTAATACTGTAATTTCCCCCCGGGATCAATAAAGTGTATCGTATCGTAGGTTCATCAAGGGCTTCACTGAAATAGCCGCCCCCCTGCAAAACCTTCTCGTGGGCCAGCCCAAGAAGGCCAGGAAGAAGAGTCCTACATTTGACTGGAATAATGAACTAGAAAGATCCTTCACCCGATTGAAGTTGGCTCTTACGGGAGATGAAGTCCTGGCCTACCCAGACTATGACCAACCATTTATACTGTATACCGATGCCAGCAACGTGGGATTGGGAGCAGTGCTGTCCCAAGTGCAGAAAGGCAGAGAAAGAGTAATCGCCTACGCCAGCAGGAAGCTTTGTCCCACTTAAAGGAACCCTGACAACTAGAGCTCCTTTAAACTGGAGTTTCTCGCCATAGTCTGGGCTGTGACCGAGCGATTCAAGCACTACCTGGCTTCGGCGAAGTTTACCATCTTCACGGACAACAATCTGCTGACTCACTTGGAAACCGTAAAGCTAGGTGCGCTGGAGCAGGATGGATGGCCCGGCTGTCCAACTACGAGTTTACCATCAAGTACCGGGCGGGGCATAAGAACGCCAATGCTGATGCGCTGTCCAGAATGCCCAACTTACCAGATGGGGAAGAAGGTCAGGAAGAGCTAGAAGAACTTGAGTTACCGTCCTTCCACTGCCCCGTAGCGGCCCAGTGCTCCCACTGTGTGAGGGACCAGCGCTATGTTAAGCAGGAAGCCACGTTGAATCCGTTGCCCCACCATGAGTGGGAGGAGACGCAAGATAGCGACCCAGCAGTCCGCCTGGTAAAGGAGTTACTGATGCAAGCTCCTCCTTATATCTCTGAACTAATCTCCCGATATCTTCCCTCACGTAATCTCCGATCCTCCCAAGACATCCTTCTCTCCTCCACACTTATTCGCTCCTCACCCAACCGCCTCCAAGACTTCTCCCGAATATCCCCCATCCTCTGGAATTCTTTGCCCCAACACGTCCGACTATCAAACACATTCGGATCCTTCAGACGGAACCTGAAAACCCATCTCTTCAGGAAAGCCTACAGCCTGCAATGACCCTGCTACCTCCTCACCACTACCGGAGATATTGCCTCAACACAACACCGAAACTGCTGCAACCCCCCGACCTACTGTCTCCTGCCTCACAATCCTGTAGAATGTAAGCCCGAAAGGGCAGGGTCCTCTCCCCTCTGTATCAGTCTGTCATTGTTAGTTTGTTTACTGTAAGTGATACCTGTAATTTGTATGTAACCCCTTCTCATGTACAGCACCATGGAATCAATGGTGCTATAGAAATAAATAATAAAAATAATAATAATAATTCGCGCCCCGGTACAGAAGCTCCACAAGAGACCCAACAGTTGTGGAAAGAAAAGGGTAGGCTGTTCATTTACAAAGGAAAGCTGTGTCAGAGGGGTGTCAACGCCTGAACTCACAAACTGATCTGGCAGGTGGTAGGCCCGAAGCGAGATGTGTCAATGGTCCTGGAAGCGTACCACGATGGAGTAGGACACTTCGGATGGAAGGAGTTGGAGGTCCTACTTCGCTAGAGGTTCTACTGGGTTGGTATGAGGAAGGCCATTGAAGAGTGGTGCTGAGAGTGTGGACCATGCAACCTGTGCAGGAAGTAACGTAACAGCCAGTAAGCTCCGATACAGCCAATAATCACCAACAGCCGCTTGAATTGGTAGCCTTAGACTACGTGAAGCTGGTCCCAAGCCAGTCAGGCTATGTCTACGCCCTCACCGTCACTGACCAATACTCAAGGGTCCTGGTAGTTGTGCCAGTGAAAGACCAAACAGCAAAGACAGCGGCCAAAGCATTTCAACAACACTTTTGTCGTCCGGACGGTTACCCTGAACGAGTGCTTACCGACCATGGACCAGCCTTTGAAGCAGAAGTGTTCCAGGAGTTCTGTACCCTGTACGGCTGAAAGAAAATCAGGACGACGCCTTACCATCCACAGACAAATGGCGTGTGTGAGAAAATGAACCAGGTGGTAACTGACCTATTGAAGACCTTGCCCCTGGAAGAGAGGAACCTGTGGCCAGAGAAGTTGCCGGATCTGGTAGATCTCTACAATCATATCCCTGTGAACTCCACCAACTGTACTCCAGCCTATTTGATGAGAGCAAGACCTGGGAAGTTACCCATTGACTTGGACATGGGGGTCTTAACACCTGAAGTAACATCACCAGATGCAGATAGGGATACAGAGCGGCAGCATCAGTACCGCAAAGTGCAAGAATGCGTAGAGAAGAGTCTGGCCCAGGCAAGACAAAAGCAAGAAAGAAACTATAATCAGCACGCCCCCGCAGTTCCCTTGTCACCTGGAGAATGGGTACTCAAAAGGAAGTGCTCAAACTAGACGACCAATGAGAGGCTGAGCCCTACATTGCTTTACCTTCAGAGTTCAATAACACCAAGTTGTGCCTCATCAGCAAAGATGGAGGAGAAACCTCAGCAGCAATGTCGAGAGATCATCTAAAGCCGTACCCTGACCAACTAAGGAAAAGATTGAAAACCAAGACATTCTTCAGCCAATGAAGTAGGTAGAAGAAAAGTTCAGCACTGTACTTGGCGAGTTACCTTCAAATTGGACGAGAGTGTACCAAGCCATAGTCGTGCCCGTCTTAAACTTACCCCAGCTGGAAGTGCCAGAAAGAGAGGAGATTCAAGACCAGCCTGAAGATCTGCAAGCTCAAGTGACAGAAGCCACATCTGCTGTGGAATGGAAAATCTGCCCCCTGCTGGCAGCGAATCTCAGTCCCACGGTGAATCTAAGAAGTCGCAGACGGCTACTGCCCAGTCTACCAAAACACACACTAGACCTGGCTAGATCACTGCAGACACCTGTGCTGCGTAAATCAACCCGTAGTACTAGAGGTCAGGTCCCAGCCCGGTGTAATGACTAAAATATAAGTGTAATGCTAATGAAAATAAGTTAACAATGTTCATAATTGCAACCGTTAAGCATATGAGCCTACAAAGACTACTGTATGAACTTTTGACCACTCTTGTTTTCTTAATTATATGGACGATTGGGTCACTGGACTCGTAGTGACCAGGACAATGCCTGTAAATAGTTAGCACCAGTGGCTACAGAACAAAAACCGTCTGGTGTGACCGAAGAAGTAGTCCAACCTGGTGACCACTAATTATTATTATTATTTATATAGCACCATTGATTCCATGTTGCTGCACATGAGAAGGGGTTACATAAAAATTACAGGTATCATTTACAGTAAACTAACAATGACAGACTGATACAGAGCGGAGAGGACCCTGCCCTTTCGGGCTTACATTCCCTGTAGTCACGCCCAGGGCATCTGTGCCCTCGGCCTCCTCTTTGATGATTTTGTGGAGCCTTCGGCTTCCTTTCTCAGTTTTGATGACCTCTCGGCCACCTCTTTGATGATTTTGTGGAGCCTTCGGCCTCCTTTCCTACAGTTTTCAAAAGCTCTCGGCCTCCTTTCTCATGGTTTTGATGACCTCTCGGCTTCCTCTCTGGTGAGTTTATGGAGCCTTTGGCCTCCTCTCTGGTGAGTTTATGAGCTTTCGGCCTCCTTTCTCACAGTTTTGATGAGCTCTCGGCCTCCTTTCTGATTATTTTGTGGAGCCTTCGGCCTCCTTTCTCATGGTTTTGATGACCTCTCGGCCTCCTCTCTGGTGAGTTTATGGAGCTTTCGACCTCCTTTCTCATGGTTTTGATGACCTCTCGGCCTCCTCTCTGGTGAGTTTATGGAGCTTTCGGCCTCCTTTCTCATGGTTTTGATGACCTCTCGGCCTCCTCTCTGGTGAGTTTATGGAGCTTTCGACCTCCTTTCTCACTGTTTTGATGACCTCTCGGTCTCCTCTCTGGTGAGTTTATGGGGCTTTCGACTCCTTTCTCACGGTTTTGATGACCTCTCGGCCTCCTCTCTGGTGAGTTTATGGAGCTTTCGACGTCCTTTCTCACGGTTTTGATGACCTCTCGGCCTCCTCTCGGTGAGTTTATGGAGCTTTCGACCTCCTTTCTCACGGTTTTGATGACCTCTCGGCCTCCTCTCTGGTGAGTTTATGGAGCTTTTGACCTCCTGTTGTGAATGGGTTTGAGATGAGTTCTGAGCAGAGGCTCCCTCTGGTGGTTACTAGCGGTGCTAGTCTGTCCAGTGAAGATTGTGAGGACTGGGAATCAGGTGTTACTGACTGGTCTTATATAAGGGAGTCACCTTCCCATCAGGGTTGCCGGTGATCAATTGTTCTGGTCTGAATCCTTTATTCCAGTTTCCCTTGTAGCCTGCTGTGTCGTGTCTGCATCTCCTGCTAACAGATAAGACATTTTCTTCTTTTGTGTTTTTGCTATATTTTTGCATTTTGTCCTGCACTTCTGTGGGGGCCTTCAGAGTCCCCTCCGGGGGCTTCTGCCCTCTCAGTTTGGTTCAGCCACTTATGTTTGTACTTTTGCTTTTTCCATTTTTTTCAGTGGCTGCTGTTTTGATTTTGTTACACCAGAGAACTAATTTAGTGGAAGAGGTCGTGTGATCTCAGGTGTTTTTGAAATTAGTAGAGTTGGTGCTTTTCAGGGTTTTCTGGGATTGCAGTAAGTACCCTTCCTATCCTTTTCTATTTAGTTAGTTTGGGCCCCAGCGTTTGCTCATACTATTTTCTTTCTGTGTCAGTATTTCATCTTGTCTAACTGCCATTACATGTTTGGGGGCTTTCTATTATCTTTGGGGTTTTGCTCCGGGGCAGATAGCTTTCCTATATCTATCTTTAGGTGTAATTAGTTTCTCAGGCTGTGACGAGGCGTCTAGGACCAACGTAGGAACGCTCCACGGCTGCCTCTAGTTGTGGTGGTTAGTCAGGGTACTGCAATCCCATAGATTCCAACTGCTCTGGTGTATTGCCTTTTTTTTTACCTGCACTCCTCAGCTACCGAAACATAACAGTATCACCGGCCCTTAAAATTGAAAATTGTATGGTACTCACAGAAGGGAAAAAATATTGTCAGAGTTGTCAGAGATATTTTTCTGTTTGTTGCATTTTTTTTTTTTCCCTCTGTATCTCTGGGTGCTGGGGAGGATCTTTTCTCTCAATGGAGTTTGCACAGTTGTCTGGCCGTGTGGATCAGCTTGCCACTGAGGTTCGGATATTGCTATCTATCTTGCTGGGTTGCCTGTTGTGGAACCTAGGATTCCCCATGCCAGATTTGTTTTTAGGGGATCGAGCTAAGTTTCAGAATTTCAAAAATAATTGTAAATTGTTTTTGCCTTAAAATCTAAGTCCTCAGGAACGCAGCGCAGCAGGTTCAAATTATCATCTCTCTCCTGCGCGGTGATCCTCAGGATTGGGCTTTTTCCCTGACACCTGGGGATCCTGTTTTGAGTGATGTTGATGCATTTTTTCAGGCCTTGGGGTTATTGTACGATGAGCCTAATGTCACTGATCAAGCTGAGAAAGCCTTGTTGGCATTAAATCAGGGGCTTGATGACGCTGAGTTATACTGTCAGAGATTCCGTAGGTGGACAGTCCTGACCAAATGGAATGACGACGCTTTGGCAGCCCTTTTCCGGAAGGGTCTGTCAGATAATGTAAAGGATGTTATGGTGGGATTCCCTGTCCCCTCTGGTCTCAATGATTCTATGTCATTAGCGATTCAAATTGACAGACGTTTGCGTGAGCGGAGAAGTATGCGTGGAGTGGTGTTGCCTTGTGAACCAGCTTCTGAACCCATGCAGTGTGATAGAGTGGTGTCTGGGGCACAGCGTCATGAGTTTCGAAAGCGCAATGGGTTATGTTTCTACTGTGGTGATGCCTCTCATGCTATTTCAGTCTGCCCTAAGCGGGGAAGACGTTTTGCACGCTCAGTTGTCTTGGGTAGTGTTCAGACTAAGTTTTTATTAACTGTCACTCTGATATGCTCTCTGTCCTCATTTTCTGCTCAGGCTTTCGTTGATTCTGGAGCAGCTATTAACCTGATGGATTATGATTTTGCTAAACTTGTGGATTTCCCTTGATACCCTACAGAAGTCTATTCCCCTACTGGGGATCGATTCTACCCCTTTGGCTGAGAATAAACCCCAGTTTTCTACTCAGGTGATAATGAGGGTTGAACCTGATCACCAGGAGTGCTGCAAATTTTTGGTTCTGTATAATCTGCATGTCATTATCGTGCTGGGTTTTCCTTGGTTACAGTCTCATAATCCTGTTTTGGATTGGAAATCTGTGTCTGTAACCAGTTGGGGCTGCCAATGTGTTAATACCAACACTCCTGTTTTTTCTGCCTCCCCCCAGGCTCAGGATGTTCCTGACTTTTTGATTGATTTTTCTGATGTGTTTAGCGAAAGTAAATCTGCATCCTTGCCTCCCCATAGGAGCTATGACTGCGCTATTGAATTAGTGCCGGGTAGTAAATTCCCTAAAGGTCGCCTTTTTAACTTGTCTGTACCTGAACATGACGCTATGCGGTCTTATATCAAGGAATCATTGGAGAAGGGTCATATCAGACCATCCTCTTCACCCTTAGGTGCCGGTTTTTTCTTTGTGGCCAAAAAGGATGGTTCATTAAGGCCGTGTATTGATTATCGTCTCTTGAACAATATCACTGTGAAATATCAATATTCGTTACCCTTGATTTCTGACCTGTTTTCCAGGGTGAAAAACGCTACTTGGTTTACCAAGCTTGACCTCAGGGGGGGTATAACCTTATTCGCATTAAGCACGGGGATGAATGGAAGATGGCATTCAATACCCCTGAAGGCATTTTGAGTACCTGGTGATGCCCTTTGGGCTCACTAATGCTCCTTCCGTCTTCCAGTCCTTCATGAATGACATTTTCAGGGATTTTGTGGACAAATTTCTGATTGTTTATTTGGATGATATCTTGATTTTTTTTCTAATGACTGGGACTCTCATGTGAAACATGTTCGAAACTGTATTCCAGATTTTGTAGAGAGAATGCTCTGTATGTGAAGGGATCAAAGTGTCTTTTGGCGTACAGAGGATTCTCATTTCTGGGATTCATTTTGTCCCCATCTGTTATTTCAAATGACCCGGTCAAGGTTCAGGCATCTGTGATTGGGTCCAACCTACTTCATTAAAGGCTCTTCAGGAGATTTTGGGTTTTGCCAATTTTTATCGAAAATTTATTGGTAATTTCTCGGTTATTTTTTTTAAAACCATTAACTGATTTGACAGAAAGGTTCTCGATGTGGTGAATTTGGCCTCCTGAGGCAGTCTCTGCATTTCAGGAACTTAAGCTGAGATTCACTTCGCTCCCTGTTCTAACGGCAAGCCTGATGTTTCACTCTGCCATTTCAGGTGGAGGTTGATGCCTCTGAAATTGGGCAGGTGCCGTTTTGTCCCAAAAAGATCCAGAGACCTCTAAAAGTAACCCTTGTGCCTTTTTCTCTCGAAAATTTTCTCCTACTGAACGTAATTATGACGTGGGTAATCGGAGTTATTGGCCATGAAGTGGGCTTTTGAAGAGTGGAGACATTGGCTGGAGGGAGCCAAACATCAGGTGGTGGTCCTTACGGACCATAAGAATTGTTATCTGGAATCTGCCAAGCGACTCAATCCTAGCGCCAGGTGGGCCTTGTTTTTCACACGTTTTAATTTTGGTTTCCTTTCTTCCTGGCACTAAGAATGTTAGGCGGATGCCCTCTCGAGGAGTTTCCTTGCGGACTCTCCTGAGTTATCTGATCCTTCTGTTATTTTGAAAGAGGGTGTAGTTCTTTCCGCCATCTCGCCAATTTGAGACTTGCTCTGGAGGGGTGTCAGGAGGATAGGCCCGAGTGCTGCCCTGTTGGAAAATTGTTTGTCCCGGACCAGTGGAAAAAGAGTGTGATGTCTGAGATTCATTGTCCGCGTAGGCTGGACATCCCGGAATTTTTGGTACCAGAGACTTGGTTAGTCGGTCCTTTTGGTGGCCTACCTTGTCTCGTGATGTCAGGGAATTTGTGCAGTCCTGCGGACTTGCTCTCGCTCCAAGCCTTGCTCTCGCTCTAGTGGTTTGTTGATGCCATTGCCTGTGCCCAAGAGACCATGGACCCATATCTCTATGGATTTCATTTCCGACCTTCCTGTTTCTCAGAGAATGACCACCATCTGGGTAATTTGTGATAGGTTTCCAAGATGATACATCTTGTGCCATACCTAATTTGCCTTCCTCCTTGAATTGGTGCCGTTGTTCCTTCAGCACGTGGTTCGTTTACACGGCATTCCTGAGAACATTGTGTCTGACAGGGGAGTCCAGTTTGTTTTCCAGATTTGGAGGACTTTTTGTTCTAAACTGGGTGTTCAATTGTCTTTCTCCTCGGCATTTTCATCCTCAGACCAATGGTCAAACTGAGAGAACAAACCAGACATTGGAGACTTATCTAAGATGCTTGGTGTCTGCTGATCAGGATGACCTGGGTCTCTTTTTTGCCTTTGGCTGAGTTTGCGCTTAATAATAGGGCTAGCTCTGCTACTTTGATGTCTCCGTTTTTTTCTGTAATTCTGGGTTTCACCCTTCGATTTTCTTCAGGACAGACGGAGGCTTCTGTTGTCCAGGCGTTGACCTCTGTTGTGGAGCGTAGCAACTGATTTGGGACCAGGTGTGGAGAGGTTGTCCCCTCTCTCAGGAGAGGGCCCAGCGGTTTGCTAACCGGCATAGGACTGATTGGTCCTCGGTTTAAAGTGGGGGACTGGTCTGGTTGTTCCTCAAAGAATATTCCTATGAGAGTAGCTCTCCTAAATTTAAGCCTAGGTTCATTGGACCTTAAAATCATGGAGATTATTAATCCTGTTTCTTTTCGTTTGCTTTTCCAGGAACATTTAAGATCCATAACGTTTCCCAAAGTCCTTGTTGAAGAGGTTTGTGGAGCCAAGTGGTTCCTGCTGCTGTGCCTCCTGACCCTGTTTTTGGTTGAGGGCAATCTGGAGTATGTGGTTGAGAAATATTAGATTCTCGTTTTTTCTAGACGGAAACTCCAGTATTTGGTTAAATGGAGAGGTTATGGTCAGGAAGACCAATTCTTGGGTGTTTTGCTTCGGACATCCATGCTAGGAGACTTATCCGTGCGAATCATAGAACTCTTCCTGACCGACCTGGTTGCTCAAATGAGGGTTCTGGTGACCCTACTCAGGGGGGGGGTTACTGTTGGAATGGGTTTGAGATGAGTTCTGAGCAGAGGCTCCCTCTGGTGGTTACTAGCGGTGCATAGTCTGTCCAGTGAAGATTGTGGAGGACTGGGAATCAGGTGTTAACTACGGTCTTAAATAAGGGATCACCTTCCCAAGGGGGTTTCCGTGTCAATTTTTGGTGAACCTTTATTTCCAGTTTCCCCCTTTTACCTGCGTGTCGTGTCGCATCTCGAACAGATAAGACATTTTCTTCTTTTGGTTTTTGCTATATTTTGCATTTTGTCCCGACTTCTGTGGGGGCCTTCAGGGTCCCCTCCGGGGCTTCTGCCCCTCAGTTGGTTCAGCCACTTTGTTTTTACTTTTTGCTTTTTTTCATTTTTTTCAGTGCTGCTGTTTTGATTTTGTTACACCAGAGAACTAATTTTAGGTGGAAGAGGTCGTGTGATTCAGGTGTTTTTGAAATTAGTGGAGTTGGTGCTTTTCAGGGTTTTTGGGATTGCAGTATCCTTCCTATCCTTTTCTATTTAGTTAGTTTGGGCCCCAGCGTTTGCTCATACTAATTTTCTTTCTGTGTCATATTTCACTTGTCTAACCGCCATTCATTTGGGGCTTTCTATTATCTTTGGGGTTCGCTCCGGGCAGTAGCTTTCTATTCTATCTTTAGGTGTAGTTATTTCCAGGCTGTGACGAGGCTCTAGGACCAACGAGGAACCTCCACGGCGCCTCTAGTTGTGGGGTGTCATGTGGCATTTGCCACGAAGATCGTCGCGGTTTGCACATTTTTTGATTCTCACAGCTGAGCTGCGTTTCTTTGTGTTTGGCAGCTAGGGAGTTAATTCTGTCTGTGCCGGTTCGGCTGGGTGCAGTTTCCCCGGCTGCAATTGATTATTTGTTGTTGGGTTTTTCCTTTAAATTCCTGGTTGTCTGCTTGGGGATTTTGCCAGTGAAACCTTCAAGCAGACCACAAAGGGAATGAATCTGTATAGACTTTAGTTGTGAGCTCCTTAGTTGTTCTAAGCTCAACTTGGTTAGATTTATTTCCCAGCCATTTTGTTCCCTTTGATGTTTGGTGTTTAGCAAGCGAGTGTATCCTTCTGTCTTTAGTCTAATCTGTGTATTTACTGAGATCAGCCCATATCCCTTTGGTGGTAGTCAGGTCCTTCTTGGATGATTACAGGGTTCAGGGTTGTAGGGACAGGGTTAGGTTGGAACTTGGACCTCTGAACCATTATCTACCCCAAGGTGAGGGATTGTTAGGACCCCCATTTAGGGCAGTTAGATCCCGTCCACCCTCTTTTCCTTTTCAGCTCTCAAGTCCTCAAGTTAACCCTGAGTTCAGCAATATCTGTCAGGTAAATCTATTTATACTTACATGCTGTGTTGCTATTTTGTTGTATAAGTGTTGTTCCTGTATTAAAGTTTACTGACATTGTATACATATCATTAGAAGCGTGACATTTTCACTGGCCATAAAAATTATCTCCAGTTACCATGGATCCATACCCAGCTGGCTCTGCAGTTGCAGGGATTATCCATGGACTGACGGACATTAAGTCCAAAGTTTTGTCTCCCCGGGCAAACCAAGTTGAACCTAAAGTAGCTCTCCCGGACAGGTTTCACTGGTGGGCGAGCAAATTTTTCCCTTCCGGGAGGCATGTAAATTGTATTTTCTTCGGCCTCGATCATCAGGGAGTGAGGGCAAGAGTGGGATTGTTATCTCACTTCTGCAAGGGGACCCTCAATCCGGCATTTTCCCTTCCTCCGGGATCCCCACTCTATTCTGTAATCAAATTTTTTTCTGCCCTGGGATTGGTATTGATGACCCAATGGGTCCTCTTGCTGGACAAATTACGTAAGAACAGCAGGGAAATCTCCGGCAGAGGAATTTGCTTCTGATTTGTAGAGGGCCAAGAATCTTAATGACCCGCTCTTAGGAGCCAGTTTTGTCAGGGCTTTTATAAATTAAAAGACTTTTGGCTCAGAGATCTCCTCCTTCTTGGAGGCTGCTTGGCCTTAGATCCGTTGATAGACGGCTTCGGGAGAAGGGGTGGGTTAAACCCCCTCCCTGTTTTTTTCTCCACCTACCATAAAGTCCCTTATGTTGAGGTTCCCCTTGTCTGTTCGGATAGCCTATGCTTTGGGAGGGACATCATTTGAAGGAGGGATTGGGTACGCCGCAGGACTAGAAATGTTTTTTCTGCGGGAAAGGGACATTTTGTTGGAGAATGTTATCCCGGCCTTGTTGACCCAAAAGCGCCGAAAACTGTTAATCCCAGGTTGGTGTGGCGACAACCTGGGAGTATGTATTTCCTGCCAGTTCTTCTAGTTCCTTTACCAGTGGAGGTGGAGTTGGTCGAGAGTGGAGAGATTGTTGTTCTTTTGATAGTGGTTTCCGGGGCTAATCTGGTTGACGCTCAGTTTGCCAGGCTAAGGTATGCATTGAGTGTATTGGTCAAACCGATCCCTATATTTCCATTGACGCCACCCTCGGCGGTAGCTTTGTTCATGAGGTTCAAAATTGACCTTCGGGTAGGGGCAATACATAAGGGAACAATTATCTTGTTATGTGTTGGAGGGTCTACCTACTCCCATTGTGTTTGGGATTCCTTGTTGGTTAAACATAACCCTGTATTTTAAATTGGCAGTCCAGAGAAAAAAAGAATGGGTAGTTTTGCAAAAAGCAACGCAGAACCAGTCACATGGGTCGTGCCATACATTGCCTCCTTTTTTGGGGTTTTTGGGGATGTTTTCTCTGAGGAGGGGTTTTCAGGAGTTGCCTCCCATCGCGGTATACTGCTCTATTAAACCCTTCCTGATGTAAGTTGCCTAAAGTAGGTTGTATAATCTTTCGGTCCTGAGAGGCAGGCTAGAAAGATTATATTTCTGAAAGTCGGCCAAGGGCATATTAGACCTTCATCTTCCCATAGCCGCGGGGTTCTTCTTTGTGAAGAAGAAAGATGAGGCCTACGCCCTTGCTTTGGATTTCCGCAAACTAATCGGATTAAGTTAGATCCTTTCCACCCCTCTTATTCCTGATCTCTTCAATCAAATTGTTGGCGCCAAATGGTTTTCTAAATTGGATCCAGGGGGGGTTAATTGATTAGGATAAAAAAGGGGGATGAGGGAAAACGGCGTTAAACACGCCGGAGGGACATTATGAGAACCTATCATGGGGCCCTTTTGGTCTGATACTGCACCACATATTTCCAACATTTTTAATGACATTTTTCGTCCCTTGTGGGGTTGTTTGTGGTTGTATATTGGAACATTTTTTAATTATCGCCAATCTTGTGCTCATCAGGGCATGTAGAAGGTGTTGCAATTTTTGCAACAATAAACTATACGCCAAACGAGAAGTGTGTATTTGCCGTACAGGAACTTCAGTTTTTGGGTTTTTTGTGTCAGCCTCCGGTTTTCCGTAGGACCCTGAAAAGGTAGAGCAGGCTTGAATGGGTCACCAGGGGTCTTAAGGCTCTGCAAGCTTTTTTGGGGTTTGCTAACTACTACCGGGAAATTTATTTTGTAATTTCTCATTGCGTCAAACCTCTCATGACATACAAGAAAAGGGAGGTTTTTTAAATGGTCGGCAAAGCTTGCCAGCCTTTTCCTCTTTGAGAAATGTTTTGCTTCGGCACCCGTTTTTCACCAACCAATGCATCCAGCCGTTCATTGTGGAGGTGGATGCGCTGACGTAGGGGTGGGTGCTATATTTCCCAGGGTCCGTCCCCTGGTAAATGGCATCCGTGCGCTTTCTTTTCAAGAAATTGTCCCGCCGAAAGGAATTTGATATCGGCAAATGGGAACTTTTGGCCATTAAGTTGGCTTTTGAAAAAATGGCGTCCTTTTTGGAGGGGGCAGTCCCCCGGTTACCGTTTTCGATCACAAGAACCTGTTTGTTTTGGAACCGCTAACGTCGAATCCAGCAAGCTCGATGGTCGTTGTTTTTTACCAGGTTTAATTTTGTCGCACTTATCGCCCGGGGTTCTAAGAAGTAAAGGTGATGCCTTGTCCGCATTTCCCAGGGGCCGGGAAAACGGATGACCCGAGTCCTATCCTTCAGAGGGGGTGGTAGTTCGGTGTATTTTCTGGTTGAGGGGAGGGTTAGGGCTCAGGGGGGCGCCCCTGCAGGACTCCGGGATGTTTGTCCCCAAATTTTTGAGACAAAAAGGTTATTGAGGCACACATAATTCGCCCACAGACACCCGGGAGTAAGGCTACTTTTGATCTCCTTTCTCGCCGGTTTGGGGGCCTAATGCTAATAAAAATTTATAACTTTTTTCGCGTCTGTGGGGGGGTGTGCTCGCTCTAAAACCCCTCATACCCGTCCGTCTGGGACCCTTTTTTCCCTTGAAACTTCCGGACCCATGGGCCAAAATTTCTATGGACTTCATTAGGACCCTTTCCCCCGCTCAGGGAATTTTGTCATATGGTGGTTGTTGACAGGGTTTAGTAAATGGGGACATTTCGTTTCCTTTCCCGCACTCCCTAATGCAAAACTCGGCGCAGGTTTTCATTAGGGGGAAACGTTAGATTCATGGGTTGCCTTTATGTGGTGTCAGATAGGGGGGTCATTTGTGTCCAAATTTTTGGAGGGCATTTGTTTACGTGGGGGGGCAATTTTCTTTTCCTCGCTTTCATCCCAGACCAATGGTCAACAGGCGTCTGAATCAACTAGAGACATATCTCCGGGTTTTGTCTCAGAGAACCAAGAGGATGTCTCTTTCTTGCCCTTGGGAGAGTTTGCTCTTAAAAACAGGCGGAGCGAGTCCACGGGAAGCCCCCTTTTTTGGGGGAATGGGTTTCCATCCCCATTTTTTTACTTTCAAGGGGGGGCCCCTTTTGGGGGCCTGAGGGGGAGGTTTCTCGCGTCACTTGCTTCTGTGGGAGAGGTGTATTGAATAATTTATGCGATGGGGAACCGTTACAAAGTATGGTGAAGGAGGAGAGTTTCTGGTCCAATCTGAAAGTGAACATCGGATGGTTTCTAC
>JARQOD010004783.1:0-52366 GCA_033576555.1 Oophaga sylvatica
CGTGCTTCACAGGAACTGAAGCAATGTGGAAGGAAAAAATTAACATTTTACTTTTTTTGCAAAAACTTTCCTTCGGAACTAATTTTTTTTATTTTCACAACTGTTAAAAGAAAAATGAAATTTGTTGTGCAATTTCTCCTGAATAAGCCGATACCCCATATGTGGGGGTAAACCACTGTTTGGGCGCATGGCAGAGGTCGCAAGGAAGGAGTGCCATTTGACTTTTTCAACGCAGAATTGGCAGGACGCCATGTCGCGTTTGTAGAGGCCCTGATGTGTCTAAACAGTGGAAACCCATCACAAGTGACCCCATTTTGGAAACTAGACCCCCTAAGGAACTTATCTAGATGTGTGGTCAGCACTTTGAACCTCCAAGTGCCTCACAGAAGTTTATAACATAGAACAGTGAAAATAAAAAATCATTTTTTTCCACAAAAACAATCTTTTCACCCCAATTTTTATTTTCCCAAGGGTAACAAGACCTCAAAAGTTTTTGTGCAATTTGTCCTGAGCATGCTGATACCCCATATGTGGGGGTAAACCACTGTTTGGGTGCATGGCAGAGCTTGGAAGGGAAGGAGCGCCGTTTGACTTTTTCAACGCAGAATTGGCTGGACGTCATGTCGTGTTTGTAGAGGCCCTGATGTGTCTAAACAGTGGAGACCCCCCACAAGTGACACCATTTTGGAAACTAGACCCCCTAAGGAACTTATCTAGATGTGTGGTGAGCACTTTGAACCCACAAGTGCTTCACAGAAATTTATTAACGCAGAGCCGTGAAAATAAAAAATCATTTTTTTCCTCAAAAATTATTCTTTAGCCCGCTATTTTTTTATTTTCCCAAGGGTAACAGACGAAATTGGACCCAAAAAGTTGTTGTGCAATTTTTCCTGAGTACGCTGATACCCCATATATGGGGTGAAACCACTGTTTGGGCGCATGGGAGTGCCTGGAAGGAGCGCCATTTTGTAATGCAGACTTTGATGGAATGTTCTGCGGGCGTCATGTGTTTGCAGAGCCCTTGATGTGCCTAAACAGTAGAAACCCCCTGCAAGTGACACCATTTTGGAAACTAGACCCCCCAAGGAGCTTATTTAGATGTGTGGTGAGCACTTTGAACCCCCAAGTGCTTCACAGAAATTTATAAACGCAGAACCGTGAAAATAAAAAAATCATTTTTTTCCTCAAAAATGATTTTTTTAGCCAGCTATTTTTTATTTTCCCAAGGGTAACAGGAGAAATTAGAACCCCAAAATTGGTGTGCAATTTGTCCTGAGTACGCTGATACCCCATATGTTGTGGTAAACCACTGTTTGGGCGCACGGCAGGGCTCGGAAGGGAGGGAGCGCCATTTGACTTTTTGAAAGCCACGTCGTGTTTGGAGACCCCCTGATGTGCCTAAATAGTGGAAACCCCTCAATTCTAGCTCCAACCCTAACCCCAACACACCCATAACCCTAATCCCAACCCTAATCCTAAACTAAATCCCAACCCTAATTCCAACCATAATTGTAACCCTAATTGTAACCCTAAGGCTGGAGTCACACACAACTACAAAAAAACGGATCGTTTTAGTCGGTCGATTATCGGAGCAAAATTTAAACATCACACATCTGCCTGGCATCCGATTTTCCTTCAAAGATGCGATTTAGTCGCATGTGTGTGTACCTTGTAACATCCGATTTTCATCCGACTTGAGATAATTTCTCGCATGCTTGCAAAACTGACATATAATGGATCCAAAAGAATAGTATTTAAATCACAAAAGAAAGAATAGATATATATATATGTGTTCTATGTGTGTATTATATATATATATATATATATATATATATATATATATATATATATATATATATATATATATATATATATATATATATATAACACACGTCATTGTGAGATATATATATATATATATATATATATTTTATCTCACAATGACGTGTGTGTGTGTATATATATATATATATATATATATATATATATTTTATTTATTTATTTATTTATTTATTTATAGTTCCTGGACTTCTACATACTGTAATAGCCGCTAATTCAATTGCCGGCTTTTGTGAAGTCACAGAAGCCGACATGAAATGATACATTGTTTCCACACAGTTAACCATGTCATTTCATGTATTTTGATATATGGTTTTAACTTACAATTACATAAAGTGTATGTATGCAAAATTTCAGACATGTAGGGGTTAATTAAAGGTGTAAATTCGTTGAAAAAAAATGCGTGGCCTCCCACTGTATTTTCTCCACCAGACAGACAAAGCCAGCGAGTGGAGGCGGATAATAATAGCCTAGGGAGGGTACATTTTTTTTGTGCCCACCCTGGCTACTAACATCTGCCCCCAGACACCCCAGAAAGGGCAAATCTCTAATTAGATTCGCCCTTTCTGGCACTTTGCCCGTCTATTCCCATTGCCCTGTAGCGGTGGCGAATGGGTTAATAAGGGGTTAAAGCCACCTTGCTATTGAAAGGTCACTTTAAGCCAGGTTAATAATTGAGAGCTGTCAATTAGACAACTATCAATTATTAATCCTATTGTATGTTAGAAAAATCAAACACACACAGTTTAATAAAAAAGAAGTTTAATTAAATAATCACACAGTTTTTGACCATATTTTATTTTCCTGCTAAAACCATTTCCTGTAATAAAAATAAAATAAAAAAGTAAAATTATTCTTACCAATCCGATGCACAGTCAGGTCCCACGCTGTAATCCATCAGAAAGGGTTAACAGGTTACAGTTATTAGCAGAGAACTAATGCTGTCTGCTAGCTGTAACACCCCGAATGAATAACTTCCTCTCCCAGCGAAAGGAGAGGAAGTGATTAATGAATGGAGCTTAATTGATTTATTGGCACTTTCACTTCAGTGACCTGACCTAAAGTGAAAGTGGGACACAATCAATTAAGCTTCATTCATTAATCACATCCTCTCCTGTCGGCAGGAGATAAGCTCATTCATTCAGGAGCTTTCAGCTGAGCACGCAGGATTACTTGCGCTGCTTAGCTGATTGCTAGTTAACCCTTTGTGAATGATTACATCGTGGGACGTGACAGATCGCCAGATAGGTAAGAATAATGTTGTTTTATTATTTTTTCTTTATTATAGAAAATCAAGGGCTTCGCAGGGATTAAGATTTAAATAAAAGATGGTCAAAAAAATGTGTTTTTATTTCATTAAAATAATTTATTCTTAAAGTGTGTGTGATTTTTTTATTTCCTTCAATAGGATTAATAATTGATAGTTGTCTAATTGACAGCTCTCAATTATTAACCTGGCTTAAAGTGACCTTTCAATAGCAAGGTGGCTTTAACCCCTTATTAACCCATTCGCCACCGCTACAGGGCAATGGGAATAGACGGGCAAAGTGCCAGAAAGGGCGAATCTAATTAGAGATTTGCCCTTTCTGGGGTGTCAGGGGGCAGATGTTAGTAGCCAGGGGGGGCACAAAAAAAAATGTACCCTCCCTAGGCTATTATTATCTGCCCCCACTCGCTGGCTTTGTCTGTCTGGTGGAGAAAATACAGCGGGAGCCCACGCATGTTTTTTCAACGAATTTACACCTTTAATTAACCCATACATGTCTGAAATTTTGCACACATACACTTATGTAATTGTAAGTTAAAACCATATATCAAAATACATGAAATGACATGGTTAACTGTGTGGAAACAATGTATCATTTCATGTCGGCTTCTGTGATTTCACAAAAGCCGGCAATTGAATTAGCTGCTATTACAGTATGTAGAAGTGTAAGAACTATAAATATATGTATATATACATGTCACAATGACATATATATATATATATATATATATATATATATATATATATATATATATCAAGGGCTTCGCAGGGATTAAGATTTAAATAAAAGATGGTCAAAAAAATGTGTTTTTATTTCATTAAAATAATTTATTCTTAAAGTGTGTGTGATTTTTTTATTTCCTTCAATAGGATTAATAATTGATAGTTGTCTAATTGACAGCTCTAATTATTAACCTGGCTTAAAGCCCTTATTAACCCATATATATATTGTGTGTATATGTATTGATTCTATTCTTTATTAAAGCTGTCAGTGTGCTTTTACAGTATAGCCGGGGATGAATTGCCGGCTTTTCTAAAGGACACATGTGCGATTTAATCGCAAGTCACACGTGCGGTCCGTTTGTAATCCGATTTTTCATCGCTCCCATAGACTTGCATTGGCGATAGTCGACCCACAATCGGTGACAATCGCAGCATGCTGCGATTGCACTCGGACGTGTAAAACGGACCACAAAAAAATCTGATACTGGGAGCTGATCCATAGATTAACATAGGTCCGACTGCAATGTGATATTTCATCGTATTGCAGTCATCCGATTTAGTCGCCAGTGTGACCTCAGCCTAACTCTAATTGTAACCCTAACCCCAATTTTAACCCTAACCCTAATTGTAACCCTAACCCTAATTCTAACCCTAAAGCTAGGTTCATTTTGCATTTTACCAGCCCGTTCAACACATAGCAATGACGGGCTGGTAAAGGTATAGCATAATGCGATCGCGTTATGCTATACCCGTTAGCGCAGAGGAATCAGCAGATGATTCATCTGCGCTAGCGGTGAAGGAGCCCAGACGCTGCAGCCCGCGTCCGAGGCTCCGTCAATGAATGATGGCACGTCGCGAACGCATGCCGCTTTACGGCATGCGTCGCGATGCGCCATCAAATGGGGGTGAATGGCAGCGTTAACGGACTGCGTTACACCGCGTTATACCACGGTGTAACGCAGTCCGTCTAACGGACTGCCATAACGCAATATGAACCCAGCCTAACCCTAATGCTAACCCTAACCCTAATTATAACCCTAACCCTAATTATTCCCCTAACCCTAACGGAAAAAATGAAAATAAATATAATTTCTATATTTTATTATATGTCCCTAACTAAGGGGGTGATAAATGGGGGGGTTATGTACTGTTTTTTTATTTTGATCACTGTGATAGTTTATCACAGTGATCAAAATGTACTTTCTGGAGAATGAATGAAAAAAATTTTGAATCTGCCGCCACGCAGATTCGGCAGGCGCACTGCGCATGCGCCCGCCATTTTTTTTTTTACAGGAAGAAGACCGGGAGGATCGGAGGACATGGGGACATGCCGGAGGACACCGGCAGGTACAGGGGGGGTTTCGGGGGACCTGGGGACCCTAATTCTCTCCCCTCTGATGTGCGATCACATCAGAGGGGAGAGAAATAATTTTTTTTTTTTTTTTTTGTTGCGGTCGCCGTTATGCTGTATAGCGGCGATTGCAACACCGGGATCGGTGAATACCGACCCGGATCATGTTCTCTGGGGTCTCGGCTACCCCCGGTAGCCGAGACCCCAGAAAAAATTGCCCATCCCCCCCAGCACATCGCGGCGGGCGCACTGAGCATGCGCCCGCCATTTTCTCAATGGCGGCGGCACCGGGGGACAACGGAGGGCCCTGGGGCGAGAAGAGGGGGATTGGGGGCCACATGGGGGTCCCAGGGACCCTTTTTCTCTCTCCTCTGATGTCCGATGACATCAGAGGAGAGAGAAATTAAATGGCACATTTTTTTTTGTTTTGTTGCGATCGCCGTTATAGGGTTAATAACGGCAATCGCAACATCGGTGTCGGTAAAAACCGACCCGATTTATGTTCTCTGGGGTCTCGGCTACCCCCGGTAGCCGAGACCCCGGAGAAAATGCACCTCTGGGGGGCGCTATTCACTTTTTCCACAGCGCCGTTAATTCATGGCGCTCTGGTTTAAGAACCCTTAATGACCGCCGTTAAAAGGCGTATCGGCAGTCGTTAAGGGGTTAAAACTTTGCCTTTATCTTTGAGAAAAGGAAAAAAAACAATTAATGGATAGTAAGAATAAGATATCTAAACTATATGGCAAATTAAGACCATATAAAAAATCATCCTGAAATTATGAATCTATCCAGAAATATTAGAAATAGATTACAAAGCAAAAAAAAAGAAATTGTGCAGAAAAGCCATCGGAAATTGGACGGGATGTAATACTAGAATGTTGGAGGACAGATACAGTTTTTGAAACCTTAGATGAAATTGAAGGCAGTCCATCTGCTACTGCGATATCAGAGGAAATGTTCTCTATCCACTTAACATCAGACGTTGAGAATACACCATCTCAGTTGCCACTGCCCCAGAAACATAGTTCTATCCATTCAAAATTGGATAATCCCCTCTCCACCCACATGAGAACCTGTCATCATCAGAGTCCCCTTGGTATAAAGGTATGGGGAATCACACATGTCATTTTGGGCCCTAGAAAGGGCGACTTGGATAAAATGTTGCTACAACTGGAGGCAAATTGCATTTTTTGCTTTAATATGAGACGCCCTATGGGTATAAACAAAGGCTTTACACAGGGGCGTACATAGAAATCATGGGGCCCCATAGCAAAAGTCTGAATGGGCCCCCCCCCCCAAAAAAAAAAAAAAAAAAAAAGCTTCTGCAATAAGACAGAGGCGACCCTCTGGAAAAAGACATTCAAGTATTTCATGTATATATTTCATATATATATGTATATTCATGTATTTCTATGCAGCCGCTCGCTCCACTCCCAAGTGCCGACGCCAGAGCTGGGATTTCACATGCGAGCATCGGACGATTTCCTCGCATGTGTGATCCCGGCCTAAAAGGGCGAGTGGGAGCCGCCCTGGGACACTTTCTACTTCTACACTGCACTAATAAGACGACCGTGCAGGTTATAGAAATTGCACTGCATGTGTCAAACACAGAGCACAAATAATGTGCACACACGAAAAGCCACCTAGTAGGGTCTGGTGATATCAGAAACATATATATGTATTGTATACACACATACACAGTGATTTGTCAGAATCTGAGACAATGCAAGCATTTCAACCTCTGTCCCAGTAATAATGCATGAGTAACCCCCTTCAATACCATTAATGCCCCCTCCTCCGAGTGCTCTCTTAAAAACAAATAATGTCAGCGGGCCCTGAGAGCTCCCCTTAAAAAAAGTATGAATGTCACCTTTCATCACCCCATACAAAAAAAAAAAAAAAGTTTTTACTCACCAAATGCAAGAGACTGAGCGCCATTTTCCCCTTTGCACATGCAGCGCAAAGCAGGGACATTACGGTGTCACTTATACAGGACGTGGATGTTTCGTAGGCCTACAACAGCCTGCAGCATGGAGAGTGGTGAGGCAGAGAACTTATGGCACCCTGCTCCACCACAGGATCCCTCAGGTCACACACTGAGGATCAGTAAGCCAAAACAACGAGCGGGTGATAAATACAGAAGTGGTGACGTGTTTCTATTATACTTTTCCTCCGATTGTTCCTTTGCCGGTTTTGGCTTCCAAAGACTGAACGTGGCCTTAGGCTTAGGGTCATGCTCGTATGGATACAGGAGATCTGGTACACCCAGCCAAAAGTCTAGGGCTTTTCCACTGCCCCACATCTCTGGCATTATATACACTACAACTACTTTTTTTCTCATGAAAATTTCACACCCCTAAGAATTTTGCACTCAGGGCAACAATCCATATGTACCCCCTCTCTATGCTACCTTACTGCACACAGTAATGCCCCAATTGCTCTGGGGGTCACCTCTGGCCTTTGTGCTCTTGGCTGCAGCGATGCAGTCATATACACAGCTCCCCCCACAGGTCAGTGCCCAGGCGGCTGTCACATTATGTACTTGACACCTCTGCAGCAAAGCAAACAGACCCCGATTGGCTGAGAGGTGGGAGATTTTTTTTTTTGACCACTTTACATCCTGGACAATCCCTTTAAACTGATCAATGCTACATTTAGCTCTGATTCATTGTATGAAAATACAGAGATGATGAGCGATCGCAACGGAAAGACGACAACTCGGAGCAGACGCGGACCGCACACACCCTAGGGTGAGTGCTCCTCAGAGGCTGTAAGGCTTGTGGGTCACAGAGGTAACAGACACGTACAGGGGGGGCACATTAGCTTTGCTCAGCTTGGCCACGGTTTTGGTTTCTTCCACCAAATTTATATGACTATTAATGTAAAATGACAGGAAATAATGGGAGAAACCTCATGTGCCCACAGTGTGACAGGCTGCAACCTGTGCCATTAACCAAACCACAGCTCCTGTGTGTATATGGCTGTATATATATATATATATATATATATATATATATATATATATATATATATATATATATATATATATATATATATATATATGGAGTGCTCAGTGAGCACATGTGACTACAGACACAGAATACACAGCTGTCTTCTCAGAGCAGACATAAGCTGGCATTGCTGCAGGTGTGTAGCCCTGGTACACAATACCAGGAGGATGAGTGGAGAGGTAACAGTTAAGGTCTCTTCATGACATCATGTACACTTCTGACACACCCAGCAGGGGTGTGGAAGAGAGTGATTTAGTCAGTCAGTTTCCTGTCCTTAGACAGAGTAGACGTGTCCAGTCTGAGCCTGTTAGCAGTTCAGAAAGTGGAGGCTAGTACAGGTGGTCTAGTTCACCTCAGCCTAGTCAGAGCTGTGCCCCACTGGAAGACAGACTGAGATATCTATCAAGAGTCGAGCAAATCGAAGGGCAAAGTGGAAGGAAGATTATTGGAAAAGTGCTTTTGGCTTGGAGAAGTCCTGCACATTGCTACCGGTCACTGGGGACCGAAGGATCACTATTAGCTACAAGCATAGTGGTAAGAAAACCAGAGATTTACCGGACTTTAGGTCGCGGCAAACAGCCCCAAATAGTCAGTACGTAACAGGAGTCAGGTGGAATAGGGACTTTGAGTCAAGCGCAGACAAAAGAAAGAACCTAGTTTCATCATTTGGAAGGCTCCACCACAAATCTGACTGGGCAGAACAGCTTTGGAAAAGCTGAAGTTATAGAGGGAACTACGCTGCAGGCTGGTTGTACTCCTCGTGTTGAAAGTAAAGGAGGCCCCTAACTTGCTTAGCCGTTGCCTCAAAGCTCATCCTCCACCAACCCCATCAGCCTCCCTGGGACCTGCCTTACCATCTTGCAAGTAAAGGTATGGAAAGACGCTGACCGTGTGAGACTGAGTTATTATTGCATGCCTGCACAATCCCTACCTAACTACCGACCTGAGGGAAGAGTCCCACCTTTAGGGGACCCGACATCTAGCTGCCTCACCATCCCCTCAGAGATCTACAGCAGCGCTGGTATAAATTACCAGAAGACTACAGGTGGCGTCACGAACTGTATATATATATCCCCTGTAAATATTCCCCCAACAATACGCCAGACCGCCAGGGCCACAGACCGAGCCACCGCTACCTGTGACAAATCCCATAGACTTCCATGGGCTCGGCTCTGAGTACCCCATTGCCCTGGTAATCCACAATTGTAGTGGCGGGTCGACACAAAACTTTGGCGTCACGAACAGGATACGAAACTTGCAGCATTGCGAGCCCTGTGTGCCTGTGGAGTGTTTTGGCGAAAAAGACTGTTGCTGTTGTTTGGCGCCAAATACCGCCATATTTGCCGCCAGATTCGCGCCCTAAGGCGCTGGAGAAGAAGGTGGGCGTACCTGAAAGAGCGCGCAAAGTCTTGGACACGCCCCCGGCTCTGACTCATCGGCAGGTCCTGCAACAGGAAGTGAACGCTCTGACATCAGAGCGCCTGCGACGAAGGTCCTGTTCTCACTGCGGTGCCTGTGAAATAGCAGCGTCTGAAACCGGTAGGCTCCGTTTAACCAAGGGGGCGCTAAGATGTCACAACAACCGGCTGACAGTGCGGCCCCGGCCGGAGGCCCCAATCCCGCACCGCTTGGTATTGTAGCGCCAGATGGGGGCGCAGGCCCTGCACCCAGTCCGGTAGTCCCGATCATGCCACTAACGCTCCCATATATGCCTGGGGCGAAATGGCTTCCCCAGTACAGCGGTGAGCCAGGCTCATTAGCAGGCTTCAAGCGGAAGTTATGCAGCATCCTAGAAATGTACTCCATGCCTGAGAGACAAAAAGCTGCTGTGCTAATAGGGCAGCTAACTGGCGCTGCTGAGAGGGAAGTGGAGACTTGGGATACCGTTGATCAGGAGTCGGTACCTGCGATCTTCCTTAAGCTGCATGCCATATTTGAAGACCGCACAGAAACGGATCTCCGGATGGCCTTCTATCACTGTTCACAACAGCCAGGTGACAGCATCCGGGACTACGCTTGCCGACTACAGGGAGCCCTGAGAGCCCTCAAGCAAATTAACAATTTAAATGCTATCGATGAGAATAAAATGTTGAAAGAACAATTTATACAGGGATTGAGATCCCAAGAGGAACGCAGAACTGTAAACTGGTGGTCCTTAGATCATCCGGATGCTACCTTTGATGCCCTAAAGGACATGGCAATAAAAGGGCTGCGGCCCCTGGGCAAACCCGAGGTGGCAACCCAACATCATCAGGCTGAAGTCACTCTGGAACCGGCAGTAAACCCCTTTTCCCCGCTAGTGGCCGAAGCCAAAGCGCAGATGACACCTCCTAGTGAATTGGACTGTCTGCGCTCAGAGGTGCGCCAGCTGACTAAAAATCTGGCTGCTGTAATGAGTGCCCTGCAGCTGCGGAAAGAGGAGGAAGGAAAAATCTTGTTAGCTGACTGCCCAGAAGACGTCCCGTGGATGCACCGGAGAAGAAAGAAGACGTCGCCCCCCGGAGGAGGACAACGCCACCCCCAGGAGCGACCTCTGATCAACACCCTCCTCGTCGAGAGATCATCTGTTACCGATGCAACCGGAAAGGTCATATGTCTCCACAGTGTCCTTTAAACGGGCAGAACCTGGGTCCAAGGGCCAACACCCAGGAGAATACCCGTCAGGCCCCCTAGACTGGAACCGCAGGTATGTGGGCGGGCGACCCTACCTGTCTATTATCCTAGATGGTATTGCTGTTCCAGCCTTGTTAGACACTGGGTCCCAGGTGACCCTAATACCTGATGCCCTATATACCAAGTACTGGTCAATGGACAGTCTTAAACCTCCGAGCCTTGACTTTACTGTGTATGCTTCTAATGGTCTTCCTGTAGAAGTACTCGGGACAAAATGTGTAGATGTAAAGGTGGGCAGAGAGGAGTTGAAAGACCAGGGGCTTCTGGTAGTAAAGACTGTAAATGAGGAGAACGGTTTAAATATAATTTTGGGTACTAACATTATCGGTAATTGTTTGGGAGAAGTTGTGTTCTTGCTCCAACAGCTCGCTGAGATTGCCCGACCAAGGCAGAGAGGAGTAATCCAAAGAGAGATCCGGGCCCTGGTGTGTCAGCAGCAAGCGAAGCTTACCGACGGCGAAATTGGTAATGTACGGGTCACTGACTCGGATCCTATTGTGATACCCCCAATGAGTGAAATGATCGTCTGGTGCAGGGCAGCCATAGGTCTGAGAGGACAGAATTACCAAGCTGTAGTAGAACCCCACCATTCAGAACATAGACCTACACTTATGACTGCTAGAGGAGTAGTAGAAGTGGTGAATGGAAGGGTACCGGTACGGCTTCTCAATTGGGGAGATGATGAGGTAAACTTACCCCGTTATGCAACCATTGCTAAACTACATGCTGTTGATAATAATTCTATTCTCCCGGCTGAGTCCTTAGACTCCTGTCAAATAGCGGAGGACAATGACCCAGCAACTCAGGTGGCGGAATGGTGTCAGCAACTCCATGTTGGGACGGACACCACTCCCGCTCACCAGAAGCAAGGGGTATTACGGGTGGTGCAAGAGTACGCCCAAGTGTTTAGCAAAAATCCACTTGATTTTGGGATAATTAAGGGAGTACAACATCAGTACGCTTGCCAGATCCATAGAAAGATTGAGGCAGTTCTATAGTTTGCCGTTACGCAGTGCAGACAGATCGCAACTTGATATACCTGAAGCTACACCACGTAGATCAGAGCGAACCACCAAAGGGAAGTTACCCATTAGATATCAGCAGTAATTATAACGAATTAATGTGAATACTGTAAAAAGTCTATATATATATATGTGTTTTTTTCCCTATTATGTCTTATAATGGACTCAGAGGCTGAGGACTGAGCCAGCCCAAAAACTGTATCCTGTAAATAGTTGCACTAAGGTGCCTTTTTAATGGTTTCACATGAAACCTTGACTTACCTCTGAACAGAAAACCCGTGTGGTGTGGCACTGAGTGAGGTCTGCATTTGGATGTCCTGCAGCCCACCCAGGACCCACGTTGAAGGTTTGGTGCGGGTCCTTCACAAGCATATTGTCTATTTATATGAAAATGTTATTTATATTTGTATTTTTCTATAATGTTTTGTTTGCAACGTTTAAGACATCCTCACCTCCCGGATGGGACGAATTACTGTTTAATGTTGATGTTTTCATGCATAAACAAAACTGTCTCTTTATATTTTACAGCCCGGGAGTGCTGTCGTTTACCATGGGGGAATGTGTAGCCCTGGTACACAATACCAGGAGGATGAGTGGAGAGGTAACAGTTAAGGTCTCTTCATGACATCATGTACACTTCTGACACACCCAGCAGGGGTGTGGAAGAGAGTGATTTAGTCAGTCAGTTTCCTGTCCTTAGACAGAGTAGACGTGTCCAGTCTGAGCCTGTTAGCAGTTCAGAAAGTGGAGGCTAGTACAGGTGGTCTAGTTCACCTCAGCCTAGTCAGAGCTGTGCCCCACTGGAAGACAGACTGAGATATCTATCAAGAGTCGAGCAAATCGAAGGGCAAAGTGGAAGGAAGATTATTGGAAAAGTGCTTTTGGCTTGGAGAAGTCCTGCACATTGCTACCGGTCACTGGGGACCGAAGGATCACTATTAGCTACAAGCATAGTGGTAAGAAAACCAGAGATTTACCGGACTTTAGGTCGCGGCAAACAGCCCCAAATAGTCAGTACGTAACAGGAGTCAGGTGGAATAGGGACTTTGAGTCAAGCGCAGACAAAAGAAAGAACCTAGTTTCATCATTTGGAAGGCTCCACCACAAATCTGACTGGGCAGAACAGCTTTGGAAAAGCTGAAGTTATAGAGGGAACTACGCTGCAGGCTGGTTGTACTCCTCGTGTTGAAAGTAAAGGAGGCCCCTAACTTGCTTAGCCGTTGCCTCAAAGCTCATCCTCCACCAACCCCATCAGCCTCCCTGGGACCTGCCTTACCATCTTGCAAGTAAAGGTATGGAAAGACGCTGACCGTGTGAGACTGAGTTATTATTGCATGCCTGCACAATCCCTACCTAACTACCGACCTGAGGGAAGAGTCCCACCTGTAGGGGACCCGACATCTAGCTGCCTCACCATCCCCTCAGAGATCTACAGCAGCGCTGGTATAAATTACCAGAAGACTACAGGTGGCGTCACGAACTGTATATATATATCCCCTGTAAATATTCCCCCAACAATACGCCAGACCGCCAGGGCCACAGACCGAGCCACCGCTACCTGTGACAAATCCCATAGACTTCCATGGGCTCGGCTCTGAGTACCCCATTGCCCTGGTAATCCACAATTGTGGTGGCGGGTCGACACACAGGCACGGGGGCAGCACAGCACATAGGACATGGACATACTCACTCAGCTCAGACACTCAGCTCCTGTCCTGACATTAGCCTGACACACACACAGCACTTCCGGGATCCGGCCCCGCCCCCTGCCGGCTACACACAGCACTGCGCGTCACTTTGGCCCCGCCCCCACTCCCAAACAGATGTGTCAGCGGCTGCAGTCGCGGATGCAGCTTCTGTCCCGCCTTTATAATGGATGTACAGCGCAGAGAGTGCGGGGTGTGGAGGGTGGAATGTGCGGTCACCGGTGCTCGCTGCAGCTGAGGGTGAGCTGGCGCAGGCTGCTTTGCAGCTTCCTGGAGCGCAGTGCTGCGTCCCTCCATAGGGGGGCGGTCTTCAGGTCACAGGCATCCTCAGGTGCTGCCAGGGGCATGTCAGCACAGCACAGCTGCCAAACCGCAGCGGCCGTCGCGGGTCCCCTCACCTGTCCGGGCCCCATAGCAGCTGCGTGGTCTGCTCCTATTGACGGTACGCCACTGGCTTTACATATACTGCCTTCCTTTGAAAATATACGGACCTTCTTTGAGTATATACGTCCCTTGTAGATTAAGTGTACTCTGTAAAGGGGAAAAGCGCTGTCACCTCTTCATAAACTGATGAAAATCATTAATATTTAAATAGTAAAGGAAACTGATATTTGGCCTGAGTCCCAGTAAAAGATCTAACCATATGAAGCTAATGAGCACCTCTTGCAGGATGGCCAGACCTATATAATATAAGATCCTCCCAGTTTAAATAATACTGAGGAGTAAAATCCTTTCCATAAGGTCCTACCGGTAACCTTCTCTAAAGCACATATAATGCAGAACAACGGGCACTCTAAGTGTATGGACGGTGCCCCATGAGGCACAGTAGGACTCGATGTAAATATCTAAAATTATTATCTTACTCTTTCCTTGTTCCACATAACTAAGTTTGCGGATCAATAATGACAGTTAAATAAACCCCCAGTGGATGTATAAAATAGCTTTTAAAAAATCTAATGCAGGAGATATATATAATTTGTGTTGGGACCTGATTAGTACCTTATAATGATGATCATAATATATGACATTGAGCCCCAAACATCTTCTTATTCGCACCGACTCAGGTTGCATTTGATGCAAGGAAGGTGCGTGGTGTAGATTACATCGGACCCCCTGGTGGAGACACAGCGCATGCGCTGATATTGAAGGCAGGCGGGCTTACTGAAAGCCGACGAGCTGGAAGGCTGGTATGATGAGCGCATGCGCTCAGTTTTCTGAAAAGCAAATGGATTGAACAATCTACAGGAAAATGGAGAGAGAGGAGGCACTGGAGAATGATGCCGCAGTCCCCCAGAACTAATCTCCCCCAGGTAAGTAGTAAAATCTACAAGATGGGGTGAGATGGGTAATAAAGTAAGCGGTAAGATTGGCTCTCATGGTTCCCCCCAATGAGGAGGGTGGTAGGGATGGCTTGTATACGAGTGAAAACCAATCACAGGACAGATGACAATCTGATACAGCAGACCATGAGGACCTATTGGGCAGAAGAGAGAATTATGGGCATTGGTAGTAAAAGACAGTGAATAGTATTGGCTGACCTGTGGAAGTGATGCAACAAACAGAGGTGATAAGATCTGGTTCAGTCCCATCAGCTCATTATAGCCTCATTCCCCTGTAGACGCCGCAAGGAGAAACATGTGGGGGAGGCTAATGGCTGTTCTATTTTAGATTGCATATGACTAGTGTAGTGATCAAAAGTGGTGCACCTATATAGGCCAGCTGCAGCAGATTTCACTAGAATAAGGCTGAATAGATGAGGATGTGCCTAATTTCACGGGGGGAGCGCAGCTAATCATGGCTGGGTGTCAGCTAATTATCACAGCTGACACCCGGCACTATGTGCCAGGGGCCATCACGGACCGCTCCCGGCACACTGCGATCAAACATGATCACAGTGTTCCGGCGGTATAGGGAAGCATAGCGCAGGGAGGGGTCCTTCTGGGTCCTGCAGGGTGGCGGCTTCCTCAGTGCCTGCTTTAAGCAGGCACTGAGAAAGACTCCTGCAGTGCCTGTCAGATCACTGGTCTGACAGAGTGCTGTGCAAAATGTCAGACCAGCGATCTGACCCTATACAGTGATGTCCCACCCTGGGACAAAGTAAAAAAAAAGTAAAAAAAAATTAACATGTTTAAAAAAACAATTCCCACATAAAGAAAAAAAATATTCCCCAATAAATTCATTTCTATGTAAATAAAAAAGAAAAAACAATATAACTACACATATTTAGTATAGCCGCTTCCGTAATGACCCGCCCTATAAAACTGTCCTACTAGTTAACCCCTTTAGTGAACCCCTTAAAAAAAGGCAAAAAACAAGGCAAAAAAACAATGCTTTATCATCATACCGTCAAACAAACAATGGAATAACACGCGATCAAAAGACGGATATAAATAAACATGGTACCGCTGAAAACATCATCTTGTCCCGCAAAAAACGAGCCATCATACAGCATCATCAGTGAAAAAATAAAAAAAGTTATAGCTCTCAGAATAAAGCGATATAATAATTATTTTTTATATATGATTGTTTTTATTCTATAAAAGCGCCAAAACATAAAAAATGATATAAATGAGGTATCGCTGTAATCGTACTGACCCGAAGAATAAAACTGCTTTATCAATTTTACCACACGCGGAATGGTATAAACCCCCCCAAAAGAAATTCATAAATTGCTGGTTTTTGTTCATTCTGCCTCCCAAAAATCATAATAAAAAAGCAATCAAAAAATGTCATATGCCCAGAAATGGTACCAATAAATAAGTCAACTCATCCCGCAAAAAATAAGACCTCACATGACTCTGTGGGCCAAAATATGGAAAAATTATAGCTCTCAAAATGTGATGATGCAAAAACTATTTTTTGCAATAAAAAGCATCTTTTAGCGTGACAGCTGCCAATCATAAAAACCCGCTATAAATAGTAAATCAAACCCCTTTATCACCCCCTTAGTTAGGGAAAAAAAATAAAATTTAAAAAATGTATTCATTTCCATTTTCCCATTAGGGTTAGGGCTAAAATTAGGATTAGGGTTGGGATTAGGGTTAGGGGTGTGTTAGGGTTAGGTTTGTGGTTAGGGTTGGGACTAGGGTTAGGGCTGTGTTGACGTTACGGTTGGAGTTAGAATTGGGGGGGTTTCTACTGTTTAGGCACATCAGGGGCTCTCCAAACGTAACATGGAGTCTGATCTCAATTCTAGCCAATTCTGCGTTGAAAAAGTCAAATGGTGCTCCTTCTCTTCTGAGCTCTGTCATGCGCCTAAACAATAGTTTACCCCCACATATGGGGTATCAGCGTACTCAGGACAAATTGCACAATAACTCTTAGGGTCCAATTTCTTCTGTTACACTTGGGAAAATAAAAAATTGGGGGCAAAAATATCATTTTTGTGGAAAAAAATATGATTTTTTATTTTTATGGCTCTACGTTATAAACTTCTGTGAAGCACTTGGGGGTTCTAAGTGCTCGTGTCATCCATCTCTGCCCCTGATGAAGTCACTGAGGTGACAACACGCATTGGGTGTAAAGGAGCCGTTGCCTGCTACATCTTCTGAATGCACTTAATATCTACATGTGTTCTGTGAGCATGCCTTATTAAATCTTAACCTGGGTTAGTAAAGTATCTTATTTAAGACATTTATAGAAGTTGGGCAAATCTCTCTTGCTCTTTTCTTTCCTCTGCATCTTCTATGGGGATGTCTTAGCTTCATTTGTGGTTGTGTAGACAGAATTGTCATGATTAATATGCATCTTGAGATACTCTCAATATAAACCCTCGGAGCATTTTTGTATGTTACTCCATTTATTCCAACCCAGGCTAGTTATTTATATTCAGGTGCCAATCCATATTCCATTTGGGCATATTTGTTTGTTTTCTTCTCTACCTCTGCACTTTATTGAGCCATACAGTACCTGTTTATATTTTTACATTTTTGCATGCTATCACCTATATATATAATATTGTGCATACAGTTATTTGTCTATATGGGCTTTTTATAAACCCTTAAATGATGTTATTTACTCAACTGTTGCTTCTTTGTACATTTTGTGTTACTTTGGTAACCATTTTTTGTGCATTTTAAATGTTCTTAATATCTTGTTGTGGTTTTTGTGCATACCCTTGAAATACAAATTGTTATCTTGTATGGTGATCCTTGCTTTTCTAGTATGTCTCCTTTTGTCATTGATGGTACTCATTTAACTATAGACATACTGCAGGTTTGATCTCCCATTTGTGATGGTGCCCTCCATTTTGTCTATTTGCACACAGTAGTTTTCTCTCACATATGGGGTATCAGCGTACTCAGGACAAATTGCACAACAGCTTTTGGGGTCCAATTTCTCCTGTTACCCTTCGGAAAATAAAATTGGTGACTAAAAGATCATTTTTGTGGGAAAAAATAGGATTTTTTATTTTCATGCCCAGGCATTATAAACTTGTGTGAAGCACTTGGGGGTTCAAAGTGCTCACCACAGATCTAGATAAGTTCCTTAGGGGGTCTAGTTTCCAAAATGGTGTCACTTGTTGGGGGCTTCCACTTTTTAGGCACATCAGGGGCTCTGCAAACTGAACATGTCACCCATAAAAGTCTGCATTCCAAACATCATTACTTCCTTTTCGAACCTGCCGTGAGCCCAAACAGTTTTACCCCCCACATATGGGATATCAGCATACTCAGGACAAATTGGACAACAACTTTTGGGGTTCAATTTCCTTGGGAAAAATCAAAAATTGGGGACTAAAAAAATCTTTTTTGTGGAATTTTTTTTTTTCACATTCAGGCATTATAAACTTTAGTGAAACACTTGGGGGATCAAAGTGTTCACAACAGATCTAGATAAGTTCCTTAGGGGGTTTAGTTTCCAAAATGGTGTCAGTTGTGGGGGTTTCCACTATTTAGGCACATCAGGGGCTCTCCAAACGCGACATGAGCCAATTCTGCGTTGAAAAAGTCAAACGGCGATCGTTCCCTTCCGAGCTCTGCCATGCACCCAAACAGTGGTTTACCACCACATATTGGGTATCAGCGTACTTAGGAAAAATTGCACAATAACTTTTAAAGTCTTGTTACCCTTGAGAAAATAAAAATTGGGGTGAAAAGATAATTTTTGTGGAAAAAATATGATTTTTTAATTTTACAGCTCTACGTTATAAAACTTGTATGAAGCACTTGGGGGTTCAAAGTGCTCACCACAGATCTAGATAAGTTCCTTAGGGGGTCTATTTTCTAAAATGGGGTCACTTGCGGGGGGTTTCCACTGTTTAGGCACATCAGGGGCTATCCAAATGCGACATAGTGTCTAATCTCGATTCCAGCCAATTTTGGTTCAAATATAACAGACAAGAAATCATCACTTGGTTGGTTTATTGATTCAGGAGCAACGAGTCATATGACAAGTGACAAGAATTTCTTTAGTGATCTTGATTTAAATAAGAAAGAAGCCATTTATCTTGCAGATGGAAGCAAAATAACCGCAGAAGGTATTGGACAAGGTATGCTAAATTGTTCAAACAAGTTCGGACAAGATTCAAAGATACTTGTACAGGATGTGTTGTATGTTCCAAAATTGGAAGGCGGATTATTATCTGTGAAACGTTTAACAGCAAAAGGACTTGCAGTAAAATTCAAAGAAAATGAGTGTGCAATTATTGCAAGAAACAAGATGATAACCAAAGTCAAGGCAGATGAACAATTATATAATTTTGACAAACCAAAGGAACAGATGAAGGTATGTACACATGATCACAAAAACTGTATTCACATGTGGCATAGACGTCTAGGACATAGACACCCGGACAGTATAAGGGAGCTACAGAGAAAAAAATTGACAAAAGATTTAAAGATATCAGATTGCTCAATTACCATAAGATGTGAATGTTGTATAAAATCCAAAGCCACAAGGATATCTATTCCAAAAGAAAGTGAGATGAAAAGCGAAAGACCGCTTGATTTGGTGCATACTGACGTATGTAGACCCATGAAAGTGACTACATTAGGAGGCAATAGATACATGTTGACTTTTATAGACGACTACTCAAGGTACACAGTCACATAATTAAGAACAAAAGTGAAGTTTTTGATAAACTTCTTGTAGACTATGTAACGAGATCAAGTAACAAATTTCAAAGGAAGCCAATTGTCATCAGAAGTGATAATGGAGGTGAATTTACAGGTCACAGAATAGAAGACTACTTAAGACAAAATGGAATAGAACATCAGAAAACTGTTCCATACACACCTGAACAAAATGGAGCAGCAGAAAGGAAAAACAGAACTCTAACAGAAATGATGAGATGTATGCTGACAGATTCTAAACTACCAGAGAAATATTGGGGTGAGGCAGCAATGACAGCTACATATCTACAGAACCGACTTTTTTCCAGAAAACTGAAGAAAACTCCATATGAACTGTGGCAAGGTATGAAACCAAATGTAACCAAGTGTCAATCATTTAAAAGTTTTTGGATGTAAAGTTTTTTATATTCATTCCAACAGAAAAACGTTCCAAACTTCAAAACAGATCCATGGAAGGAATATTCGTTGGATATAGTGAAAACTGCAAAGGATATAGAATCTTAGATCCCAAAACAGACAGAGTTACGGTGAGTAACAGTGTGACATTCATTGAAGATTTAAATGAAGACATTATGATTTCAGTTGAAACAAAAAATGAGAAAAACAATAGTGACATAACTGAAGAAATATCTGATGAGAAAGAAGTAGAAACAGAACCAAGACGTTCAATAAGAGAGAACAAAGGAAAACCACCAAAACGTCTCTCATACAAGACAAGAATAAGAAAAATCTATGAGCCTACCTCTTGGGAAGACATATCTAAACTTCCTGAAGAAGCTAATAAATGGATAGAAGCAACAGAAACAGAAATTAAATCCATGCATGATTCAAATACATGGACACTAACAGATTTGCCAGAAGGAAGAAAAGCCATAGGATGTAAATGGATTTTTAAAGTAAAATACCAAACAGATGGCACACCTGAAAGATATCGAGCAAGACTCGTAGCTAAAGGGTATTCTCAAAAATATGGAGAAGACTATGATGAAACATTTGCTCCAGTTGTCAAACACACTACAATAAGAACTTTACTTACAGTTGCAGCAATGGAACAGATGGAACTAAGACATCTGGATGTAAAGACAGCTTTTTTGAATGGAGATTTAACAGAAGACATTTACATGGAACAACCTCCAGGATTCAAAGATGAAAGAAATCCAAAGAAAGTTTGTAAACTACAGAAAAGCATATATGGTTTAAAGCAAGCAGCTAAAGCGTGGAATGACAAAATCACGGAAGTACTAACAAATGAAAAATTTCAAAGAAGCAAAGCTGATCCAAGCTTGTACACAAAAAGGCTGAGTAATAGATGGATTTATGTACTCATATGTAGACGACATTTTGATTTGTTTGAAACAAGAAAGGGATAAAGAAAATTCTAAAAACCCTGAAACAACATTTTGAAATCAAAGACTTAGGAAATGTAAAACAGTACCTAGGAATACAGATAGAAAGAGAAGAAGGAAGTTTCCTACTGAATCAAAATCACATGATTCAAGACATAACAGAAAAACTTGGACTAAAGGATGCAAAAACAGTAAAGTCTCCAATGGAAACTAATTATCTCAAAGAGATGAACAGTGAAAAGAATATGCTACCAAACAATGAAGAATACAGAACAGCAATAGGAAAACTACTGTATCTAGCGACCGTTACAAGACCAGACATCGCAGCAGCAGTAGGAATCCTGAGTAGAAAGGTATCAAAACCAAATAAAGCTGATTGGAATGCCGTGAAGAGAGTAATACGTTATTTGAAAGGAACTAGCAATGTTAAGCTGAAATTACCCACAGGTGATAATTGCATTTTAACAGGATATGTTGATTGGGCTGGAGATCCAACTGACAGAAGATCTACCAGTGGACATATTTTTTTTCTCTCAGGTGGACCAATAAGTTGGACAAGTAAGAAACAGTCAATTGTGACACTATCTTCAACAGAAGCAGAATATGTTGCAGCAGCACATGCGAGTCAAGAAGTACTGTGGTTAAGACAATTGTTGACAGAATTAGGACAATCACACTTGGAACCCCAAAACTAAAAGCGGACCAAGGAGTCTTGAAGTTGGAGTATTGCCCTACTGAAGAAATGACAGCAGACATTTTCACGAAGGCGTTGAATGCTGATAAACATCAGAGACTAATAAAAAAGTTGGGTTTGATTGAATAAGTCCTTACTGTTGAGAAAGGGTGTTGGCATATGCAACAGATTAGGACTTATTATAAGTAAAAGGAGGACTTTATGCTGACCTGACAATAGATGGCGATGTTGTGTAACGTTTCCTTCTGTTTAATGTAGTGTATAAGAAATAGTCTCACTTGTAGTTTCACTTTTGTTTTGTTCCTGTTTTCCTGATGCAATGCTGAAATGACTGTGCATTTTCCTTTTACCTCATGTTGTAAGAAGTAAAAGCTTGTTATCCTATGAAGCCTGCTCTGTGAAGTTTTCTACTGCAAAGGTGTGGATTCAGAAGCTGTGCAACACAATTTCTCCTGTTACCCTTGGGAAAATAAAAAATTGGTGACTAAAAGATCATTTTTGTGGGAAAAAATAGGATTTTTTATTTTAATGACCGGGCATTATAAACTTGTGTGAAGCACTTGGGGGTTCAAAGTGCTCACCACAGATCTAGATAAGTTCCTTAGGGGTCTAGTTTCCAAAATGGTGTCACTTGTGGGGGCTTTCCACTGTTTAGGCATATCGGGCTCTGCAAACTGAACATGACACCCATCAAACTCTGCATTCCAAAACGTCATTACTTCCTTTCCAAGCCCTGCCGTGCGCCCAAACAGTTTTTCCCCCCACATATGCTGTATCAGCGTACTCAGGACAAATTGGACAACAACTTTTGGGGTCCAATTTCCGTGGGAAAAATCAAAAATTGGGGACTAAAAAATCATTTTTGTGGAAATTTTTTTTTTCACTCCCAGGCATTATAAACTTTAGTGAAACACTTGGGGGTTCAAAGTGCTCACAACAGATCTAGATAAGTTCCTTAGGGGATCTAGTTTTCAAAATGGTGTAACTTGTGGGGGGTTTCCACTGTTTAGGTACATCAAGGGCTCTCCAAATGCGACAAGGCGCTCAATCTCAATTCCAGCCAATTTTGGTTTGAAAAAGTCAAACAGCGCTCCTTCCCTTCCGAGCCCTACCATGCGCCCAGACAGTTGTTTTACACCACATATAGGGTATCGGCGTACTCAGGAGAAATTGCACAACAATTTTATATATTTGTCCATTTTCTCCTTTTACCCTTGTTAAAATAAAAAAAATTAAGAAGGGACTGGATGCCTTTCTTGAAAAGTATAATATTACAGGCTATATTCACTAGTTTCCTAGATATTGCGTTGATCCAGGGAGCTAGTCTGATTGCCGTATGTGGAGTCGGGAAGGAATTTTATTCCCCAATGTGTAGCTTACTGTTTGCCACTTGGTTTTTTTTTGCCTTCCTCTGGATGTTAGGTCAGGTTAGGATAGGATATGGGTTGAACTAGATGGACTTAACCCCTTAATGTCCACTGACGTGCAGAGTCCGTCATGGCCAGGTGTCAGTTTTGGCACCTTGACGGACTCTGCACGTCATGGCTTTGATCTACCACTGTGTGTAAACAAACAGTGGTAGTTTAGTGCCGACAGCTGTCTATGACAGCTGAGATGAGATGCAGGGGAAGAGGTGAAGGGACCCATGACATCGGTCCCTGCACCCAGATCGCTGTGATTGGTCAGTCAATCTGACTGACCAAACACAGCATGATCGCACAGGAGATGCAGCACTTCCTACCCGATCAGAGGAGAAGCTGGCAGTGGAAACTGCTGATCTGCTGCTGTGAGAGCAGGGGGGAGGTGCTGGAACAGCCAGGGACGAGCTGAGCACTGCCCCGACTGATTAACCCTGCTGATGCCGTGATCATGAGTGATCACTTCATTTGGAGGTCAGTGAAGAGATGCAGGGACCAATGACAGCGTCTCTGCATCTCTGACTGCTGTAATTGGATACTAAATGTAACTATCTAACCACAGCAGTGTGTCAAATGCTGCAAACAGTAGCTCAGCTACATCTTATCACTCTGTCTGTGACATTGTTAGAGATAAGAGCTGTGCTGCTGTGAAACTTGTGTGGAATCCAAATTTTGTTGGAAAAATGAGAAATCGCTGGTCAACTTTTAACCCTTATAACTTCCTAACAAATAAAAATTTTGTTTCCAAAATTGTGCTGATGTAAAGTAGACATGTGGGAAATGTTATTTATTAACTATTTTTTCTGACATATCTCTGTGATTTAAGGGAATAAAAAGTAAAAATTTGAAAATTGCAAAATTTTCAAAATTTTCGCCATATTTCCATTTTTTTCATAAATAACCGCAAGTTATATCGAAGAAATTTTACCACTACCATGAAGTACAATATGTCACGAGAAAACAATCTCAGAATCGCCAAGATCCGTTGAAGCGTTCCAGAGTTATAAGCATATAAAGTGGTCAGAATTGTAAAACTAGGCCTGGTCCTTAACCTACAAAATGGCTTGGTCGTTAAGGGGTTAAAGTCTTCCTTCAACCTTAATAACTATGTTACTATTTTACTATGTTTGTAAAAGATAATTTTTGTGACTAAAAAGTTAAATGTTCATTTTTTCCTTCTGCGTTTCTTCAGCTCCTGTGAAGCACCTGAAGGGTTAATAAACTTCTTGAATGTGGTTTTGAGTACCTTGAGGGGTGCAGTTTTTATAAAGGTGTCACTTTTGGGTATTTTCTGCCATATAGACCCCTCAAAGTGACTTCAAACGTGAGGTGGTCCCTAAAAAAATGGTTTTGTACATTTTATTGTAAAATGAGAAATCGCTGGTCAACTTTTAGGCTATGTGCACACGTTCAGGATTATTCGCGTTTTTTTCACTTTTTTTGCGGCAAAAAAACGTAAAAACGCATGAATTAAGCATCTTATCATTTAGAATGAATTCTGCAATTTTTGTGCACATGGTGCGTTTTTTTCCGTGAAAAAAACGCATCGCGGAAAAAGAAGCAACATGTTCATTAATTTCGCGGAATTCTAGCGTTTTTTTCCTGCTATATTATTGACCTAGAAAGTTCAGGGAAAAAATCGTGGTAAAAACATGCAAAATTCGTGCATAAAATGCACCAAAAACACGCAAAATCCGAGCAAAAAAACGCGCGTTTTTACCGCAAAAAAAGTCCGTTTTTGCTCAGGAAAATTCTGCACATATTCCTGAACGTGTGCACTTAGCCTGAACCCTTATAACTTCCTAACAAAAAAAAAATTTTGGTTCCAAATGCTGATGTAAAGTAGACATGTGGGAAATGTTATTTAGTAACTATTTTGTGTGATATATACCTCTGCTTTAAGGGAATAAAAATTCAAAGTTTGAAAATAGCAAAATTTTCACCATATTTCCATTTTTTTCATAAATAAACGCAAGTTATATCGGAGAAATTTTAGCAATATCATGAAGTACAATATGTCACGAGAAAAGACTCTCAGAATCGTGAAGTGTTCCAGAGTTATAACCTCATAAAGAGACCATGGTCAGAATTGTAAAAATTGGCCCGGTCATTAACGTGCAAACCACCCTCGGGGGTTAAGGGGTTAATAAATATAAATAAGGTACAATGGTATAACTATTGGGGATAATAACATTAAGTATTAAAAAGACTCATTTCTTTACACTAAGAAGGGGATTACATGGACAGTTGCATAATTTGATTATTTTATTATAAAGTATATAAGGTTTCTCCTCGTGGAGAGTGACATACCAGCTCTGGCTTGTCAAAGAAAGGAGGCTTATTCGCCGTGCAATGCTCCTCTGGGAAATTAAATATGCAAATTGCCTCATTACATTACTCATTGCCTTGTCACATTACAAGACTCGTTTAAGGGTTGATTGTGACTTGTAGGATCGCTACTTCCAATAGGTGGCGCTATAGAGTACAAGTCCTCTTTTTCTCTGAAGAGGCAATTTGCATATTAAATTTCCCAGAGGAGCATTGAACGGCGAATAAGCCTCCTTACTTTGACAAGCCAGAGCTGGTATGTCACTCTCCACGAGGAGACACCTTACCCCTTAGACCTCAGTCCAGAGCCTCTCAGCTAGCCAAATCATATCTCATACTTTGCACTGACGAGGACCTATAGCCCGAAACACCGTGTCTGCAAATTGAGATACTGATTTGGCTTTTATCCTAAGTCACATTACAAGACTCGTTTAAGGGTTGATTGTGACTTGTAGGATCGCTACTTCCAATAGGTGGCGCTATAGAGTTCAATTCTTTTCCTCTTAAGAGGCAATTTGCATACTTTTCTTCAAATGATTTTCTAACTTGTCAGCACATTCTACGTACGCTGTCATTTGGCTTTAAAGTTTATAGATCTGGGCAGGTAAGAGTAAGCATCTTCTAAACCCAGGGGGTAGGTGGATCTCTAGGTTGTACTTGCTATAGAAATGTGGTCTGGAGGTAAAATGGTGATCATGGTAATACGGGCGCACTACACGGCTGATAAAGCAGCCACAGCCGATGACTGAGAAGAATCTGTGACTTCTCTGCATTTAGTGGTTACTACTCACCTGGGTAGTCATATGTAGGAATCTCCTCTTTACACCGCTCATCACTCCTCACATATGTCTCTGTAGTATTAATATGGGTCAGATCTTCACCCTGAAACAAATACTGTAAAAGTCACAGACAGATGGAGAAGTCACATCTATGACCAGCTCTAATCCTGCCATCTCCACCGTTCTCATTACACAAGTATAAAACATATAATACTGGGGGATAAAACAAGACTGAGCACAAGACCTTCACAGCCGTCTACACATCATAGAGGAGATCTCATGACACCTTCTCTCCATCTACCTGATGATCCTGAGAAATATTGGGATCTTCTTGTTTACAGTCCTGTGGAAGAAGAGGACGGGGACATCTCTCTGGTGTTGTCCTCTTACTGGATAGATCTGGAGGAAACACATACAGGGACTGAATTCATTCTTTACATACAGATAATTATAGGCCGTGTGTATTTAGTCCTGTCTATTACCTGGTGATGTGAGGGGCTGGGGAACCTCCATCATGATGTCCTTGTACAGATCTTTGTGTCCTTCTAAATACTCCCACTCTTCCATGGAGAAATAGACGGCGACATCCTGACACCTTATAGGAACCTGACACATACAATGATACCGTCATCCCCCGATCCCTTCATAGTGTTACTGTATAATGTCCCAGCATTCCCAGCAGTGTCACCTCTCCAGTCAGCAGCTCAATCATCTTGTAGGTGAGTTCTAGGATCTTCTGGTCATTGATGTCCTCATGTATCAGGGGGTGAGGTGGAGGCCCTGTGATTGGGCTCAGGGGTCTTCCCCATCCCTCAGACACAGGGTCCTGACAGCGCTCACTAGAGGTCTTCTTCACTACTGTGTAATCCTGGTTATGGAGAGACACATTAATAAATCTCACTACAGACATTTCCAGAGTCCTCACCTCTCCAGTTCTGTCCATCTGTTATTCCCATAGATAAGAATGATGTAATGTGACGTCATCAGAATCTCTCACCTCTCCAGTAAGCCGGAAGAGGATCTCTAGGGTGAGGTGTAATATCCTCTCCACCATCTTGTCTCTGTCCATATCCATCCTTGATGGATAAATCAGGAAAATTCTCTTATGTAAAGATCTTCACTGAGAGGATCCGATATTGTAGAGACCTGAATGAGAAGATGAGCCAATGTAACATCATAAAATCCTGTGTAATAATACAATTACTGGAGATAATAAGGGAAACATATGAGGAGATTTATTATTTTACAGTATTTAGTTTTCTTCTTTACATCTACTAATAAAACCTATATATTTAGGCCACAGACAACAAGCAGTTTCTTCCTCGGAGTCGGCAGCTGAATACGTTCCTCATAGACTCATCTTCCATAACGCTAATTCTCCTCTCATTTACCTGTAAGGGAGGGATGGGACTGTAGTCATGACCTGCATCTCGTAATGTATAATTTTACAGCAAATCATGGGAGTCAAACAGAATAGAAGCAATGGCATAAGCAGAAGCGAAATATAACGACGTTTCGGCTCAACCTGAGCCTTAATCATGTGCTTGCTCAATCCTGGAATAGTGGATAAGTGCTCAAAAAAGAGAGGAGAAATCACCCATAGAAAGATATTGCTAGTCAAGAGTCCGTTAAGTATTGGAATTAACCTGTATGGTCTGTAAATATAGTTCATAAGCAGCGCTCCCACGCCTTGCTTAGTGCTGGTAACACATGTACCAAACGTCGTTATATTTCGCTTTACGAGTGTGCAGTAAAATTATACATTACTAGTGTTTGGACCTATTGGCCCATTGTACCAGCACCTCTCATCACTAAGACTAGAGTGCACGCCAATTACCTTTTTCATGACCTGCATCTCAACATCCAGACTCCCCTGAGCACTTCCCAGGCGACGACAGTTCCTCTTTCAGGCGACCCCCATTAATGGAGACACAGTCCAGGATAACTTGAACATTCTCTTTACTTAACACTTCACACGTTACATCCACAGTTGGCACATCATGGGATTCACTTGTTTCCTTATCTCTCCCTGCTGTGCTGTCACTTCTGTGCAGTACACGCCCGGACCGGACCGTCCTAGACTGCTCCCCAGTACCTTCCTGGCCTGACCTCGCCATGATGACAATTCCTTCTGCCTGTTTCTCTCCAGACTCAAAATCATCAGTCACCAGGTTTGGCTGCCTCTGGTAAAGCATCCGGCTCATCTGTACTGATCTCGTCGAAGCTCCAATTGCCTTCATCTCCTCAGTCCAAATGACTCCTGCCCTAAAGGCATCTGCCCAGGCTATGAGCCGCAACATCTTTCCTGTACTGACCCACTGATAAGATGCACAGTGGCCGTGGATAATGTGGGCTCCAGCACTTGAACTTTACTTGTCTGCCGAGCTGTCCGGGCCTATAGCCCATGTGGACACTTGGGCACCCAGGCCCTGTCTGAACTAACTTCCTAGAAACTTCTCTCTAACTACCCAGCAGCCTACTCTAAACCCTCTAATGCAGTGGTTCTCAACCTTTCAAATGCCGTGACCCCGCAATACAGTTCCTTATGTTGCGGTGACCCCCAAACCAAAAAATAACTACAGTCCTCCATACAATATTATGGGCACCACATAGTCCTCCATACAGTATTATGGGCCAAATATAATGCTCCATAAAGAATACTGGTCCCCATATAATGCTCCATACAAAATATGGAGCTCTCCTCTGCACTGTGCTGCGTTCTGCACTGTTACGGCTCAGGAAAGGGCACTGTGGAAAGACTCCCCATTATCATCATAATCACCTCCCCATCATCATTGCCTCCCCATCATCATCATCATTGTCTGCCTATCATTGGCTCCCCATCATCATCATCATCATCATCATTGCCTGCCCATCATCATTGGCTCCCCATCATCATCGCCTCCCCATCATCAACATCATCATTGCCTGCCCATCATCATCGCCTCCCAATCATCATCATCTTTGCCTGCCCATCATCATCGTTGCCTCCTCACCACCATCACTGCCTCCCCCCATCACCATCACACATACAGGACCACACACAGACAGCACCGCTGCACTCTCTTACATACACACACGCAGGCAGACACACACACACACACTGATACACACACACATACACCTCACATCTCACCTGTCCGGCGCCCGCGCTCTCTGCCACAGCCGGCCGCTGAATGATGACGTCATCCAGCGGCGCTGCTGTGACAGGAAGCGCGGGCGCCTTGCAGGCGCCCCCTGGAGCCCGGAGCTACGGAGGCACGGGGAGAGGTAAGTATTGCGCCTCCTGCTCAGGCCGGGTCCCCCCTCTCCCCGCACAGTGAACTCACCGACCCGCTGCTCAGCTCCGGAGGGTCCCGGGCCGCTGCACTGTGACTCCGTGGGAGGAGGAATTGCTGCTGCTGCCACGCCGCCCCACACACGTGCTGCTTGGGGCGGACCGCCCCCCGCCCGCGCTACGCCCACCCACGCTACGCCCCTGGGCTAAAGCCATCGGAAATATGCTGTATATATGGCTCCGCTCCCATCCTCCCATCCTGTATATATGGCTCCGCTCCCCCTCCCATCCTGTATACATGGCTCCGCTCCCCCCTCCCCCCTCCCATCCTGTATACATGGCTCCGCTCCCATCCTCCATATATGGCTCCGCTCCCCCTCCCATCCTGTATATATGGCTCCGCTCCCCCCTCCCATCCTGTATACATGGCTCCGCTCCCATCCTCCCATCCTGTATATATGGCTCCGCTCCCCCCTCCCATCCTGTATACATGGCTCCGCTCCCATCCTGCATATATGGCTCCGCTCCCCCTCCCATCCTGTATACATGGCTCCGCTCACACCCTCCCATCCTATATACATGGCTCCGCTCCCATCCTCCCATCCTGTATACATGGCTCCGCTCCCCCCTTCCATCCTGTATATATGGCTCCGCTCCCCCTCCCATCCTGTATATATGGCTCCGCTCCCATCCTGTATACATGGCTCCGCTCCCACCCTCCCATCCTGTATACATGGCTCCGCTCCCACCCTCCAATCCTGTATATATGGCTCCACTCCCACCCTCCCATCCTGTATATATGGCTCCGCTCCCATCCTCCCATCCTGTATATATGGCTCCGCTCCCATCCTCCCATCCTGTATATATGGCTCCGCTCCCATCCTCCCATCCTGTATACATGGCTCCGCTCCCCCCTCTCATCCTGTATATATGGCTCCGCTCCCCCTCCCATCCTGTATATATGGCTCCGCTCCCATCCTCCCATCCTGTATACATGGCTCCGCTCCCACCCTGTATACATGGCTCCGCCCCCACCCTCCCATCCTGTATATATGGCTCCGCTCCCCCCTCCCATCCTGTATATATGGCTCCGCTCCCATCCTGTATACATGGCTCCGCTCCCACCCTCCCATCCTGTATATATGGCTCCGCTCCCACCCTCCCATCCTGTATATATGGCTCCGCTCCCATCCTCCCATCCTGTATACATGGCTCCGCTCCCCCCTCTCATCCTGTATATATGGCTCCGCTCCCCCTCTCATCCTGTATATATGGCTCCGCTCCCCCTCCCATCCTGTATATATGGCTCCGCTCCCATCCTCCCATCCTGTATACATGGCTCCGCTCCCACCCTGTATACATGGCTCCGCCCCCACCCTCCCATCCTGTATATATGGCTCCGCTCCCCCCTCCCATCCTGTATATATGGCTCCGCTCCCCATCCTGTATATATGGCTCCGCTCCCATCCTGTATACATGGCTCCGCTCCCATCCTCCCATCCTATATACATGGCTCTGCTCCCATCCTCCCATCCTGCATATATGGCTCCGCTCCCCCGTCCTCCCATCCTGTATACATGGCTCCGCTCCCATCCTCCCATCCTATATACATGGCTCCGCTCCCCCTCCCATCCTTTATATATGGCTCCGCTCCCCCTCCCATCCTGTATACATGGCTCTGCTCCCCCGTCCTCCCCCCATCATACTTACCCTCCTCGCTCCGTCGCTGCAGGTCCCTTGCGTCCCTGTCGGCCGCGTCAGCTTCCTCCTGTGCGCAGCGGTGACGTAGTACCGCTCATTAAGGACATGAATATGGACGCCACGCCTATGGGAGTGGAGTCACGTCCATATTCATTACCTTAATGAGCGGTACTACGTCACCGCACTGCCAGGAGGAAGCTGCCGACAGGGACGCAGGGACCTGCAGCGACGGAGCGAGGAGGGTAAGTATGGATGTCTAATGAAGCCGGCGGCTGCAGCTATCACTACAGTGCTGCAGCCGCCGGCTCCTTTAAGCGACCCCTGTGTTTTGGTCGTTCGACCCACGCGGGGGTCGCGACCCACAGGTTGAGAACCACGGCTCTAATGGACATCCTATCAACTATACCTAACAGTGCACACTAGTATGCCCCCATCTAGTGGCCCACAAATGAACTACACTTACCCTTGTCTAAGAACTATATACTAAGATGCACTCCTCTAATGTCCCTATAAGAAAGCACCTAAGTTTCCTTAAGCTGTACATGAAAATTAGTACACATCACATATATTATATACAATATTATACTAAAGGAACACAACACAAGATAGTACAGTTCTCTAAATAATGGTAACACATATGAATGTGGCAATACCATAAATTTGAGCGATAATACATATGACTATGTACCAGTACCGCAAATATTAATCATAGACATTAAGACATGAAAAACAATTAAAGGAAGGGAAGCAAGGAGGTAATTCTACCTCACCCTCTTACATAGCCACACTGGAATCTTCATAACCAATACTGCAGGAGATATTCATTACACATGACAGGAGAAATAACTACTTCATGATGAGGACGACATCTTCATCTTCTACTACGGCTCTAGAAACATATCTGTCCAGAGTCGTCACTGACTCCATCCCCACCGGCGTCTATATGAATGTTTCCCGTCTTCCCCGCACTGTAATCTTCTATCACGTTAGATCTCAGCTCTGATTCACACACAGAAGTTTGAGGCTTTTAGAAAAGATTTTTTGTTTCCACAAACACCGCGGATACAACAAAAACCCCGGCATTTTACCACTTACTGCTGTCAAAAGTAAACATGGCATCTAAGAAGGTGTGACAGAGTTTGGCTCAATGCCCTCCTCCCCCAAGTACTCGATAGTATGGGGCGGCCTAGTTACTACGATACTTACATGCCTAATAATGGTGTCTGGGCTGCAATGTACGAACGACTATTAATAGGCCGGGCCAGAGGTAGCGTCCTATAAGTTACCTTTTAACGCCCCCTTACACATTAGAATAAAGTTACATGAAAGCACTGATTTCGGGGGGTTTGGGTGACTATATAATGTATTTGGGGGCCTCCCGACAGATGATGTCAGGGCAGAGAAGGATCCGGCATCCTGAATTTCAGAGGATAATCCGTTTGTTCTTCCTGTAGATAATTCTCCACTAGAGGAGTCTGGAGGCGACTCTCTCATACAGACCACAGGAAAGCTGGAATATTTGTGTGTATGGGGGAGTCGGGAGAGATAGCCGTCTGCCAAATGACCGTTCAGCCAACACTTATCTCATGTGTATGGGGCCGTTAGTATTACACTGACAGGCAGTGATGATACACGGCACTACAGTAGTGCAGTGCATCACCGGATGCATCAGAGGTTGGTGGTGATAAAGGAGGGGTTGATTTACTATTTTTTATTTTGATCACTGTGATAAGGTCTATCACAGTGATCAAAATGAACCAATAGGAAAAAATCTATTGTTGCTGGTGCCGGCCGGCATATCTTAGCGGGCGCACTGCCCATGCGCCTGCCATTTTCTTACAGGAAGAAAATACTGGAGACCGTGGCGACAAGGACAACTGATCCGTGTACATAAAAGAATGAATGGGACCATGTATCGTAAGATTTTGAGTGCAAACCTCCTTCCAACAGCAAGGGCATTGAAGATGAAACACACCGCCAGGGCAACGAAGTAGTGGCTTCGTAAGAAGCATATGACGGTCCTGGAGTGGCCTAGCCAGTCTCCAGATCTCAACCCCATAGAAAATCTTAGAAGGGAGTTGAAAGTCCGTGTTGCCCAGTGACAGGCCCAAAACATCACTGCTCTAGAGAAGATCTGCATGGAGGAAAGGGCCAACATACCACCAACAGTGTGTGCCAACCTTGTGAAGACTTACAGAAAACGTTTGACCTCTGTCATTGCCAAAGGATATATAACAAAATATTGAGATGATCTTTTGTGAATGACCAAATACTTATTTTCAACCATAATTTGCTAAATAAATCTTGCCAAATCAGACAAGGTGATTTTCTGGATTTGTTTTCTCATTTTGACTCTCATAGTTGTGGTCTACCTATGATGTCAATTACAGGCCTCTGTCATTTTTTTAAGTGGAAGAACTTGCACAATTAGTGGCTGACTAAATACTTTTTTCCCCCACTATATATATATTTATATTTGGCTGAGTCATATCTCCCGACTCTACAGATCACTTGCTGCTGTTGTACTTGGTAGACCCGGCCCAGATGGTTTGGAGATGAATGAAGGATACTAAAAGTGCAAAAATAAACTTTCCTTTACTTTACAATAACTTGATGAGAAGTATACAGTTGTGCTAAAATGTTTACATACCCCAGCAGAATTTTTGTTTTCTTGGCCTTTTTTCAGAGAATATGAATGATAAGACCAAACCTTTTTCTCCACTCATGGTTAGTGGTTAGGTGAAGCCATTTATTGTAAATCTACTGTGTTTTCTCTTTTTAAATCATAATGACAACACAAAACATCCAAATGACCCAGATCAAAAGTTTACACACCCCATTTCTTAATACCGTATATTGCACCCACTAACATCAATGACAGCTTGAAGTCTTTTTTGGTAGTTGTGGATAAGGTTCTTCAATTTCTCAGATGTTTCCAAATCTGGAGGCAAAAAAGCTTCCAGCTTCTGTAAATTCCTCAGATGTCTAGCAAGAACTGCACGCTTGAGATCTTCCCAGAGTGGCTCAATGATATTGAGGTCAGGAGACTGAGATGGCCATGGCCGGGATAAAAGATGCAAGAGTCTGTCTGGATCCCAGAAACTCACTCAGCTTTTATGCACACGCACTGATTACAAGCAAACAGGTCAAAGGTGAGGATGTTAACTTTAGTAGCCATTCAAACCCATTTGTGTCAACTTCTGTGCATGTTACCAGGCGAAAATCACCAGGGTATGTGAAGTTTTGATCAGGGTCATTTGGATGTTTTGGGTTGTCATTACGATTTAAAAAGAAAAAATACATTACCGTATTTTTCAGATTATAAGACACACTTTTTCCCCCAAATTTGGGGGAAAAATGGGGGTGCGTCTTATAATGCGGATATACAGTACAGACCAAAAGTTTGGACACACCTCATTCAAAGATTTTTCTGTATTTTCATGACTATGAAAATTGTACATTCACACTGAAGGCTTCAAAACTTAATTAACACATGTGGAATTATATACTTAACAAAAAAGTGTGAAACAACTGAAAATATGTCTTACATTCTAGGTTCTTCAAAGTAGCCAACTTTTGTTTTGATTTGATGACTGCTTTGCACACTCTTGGCATTCTCTTGATGAGCTTCAAGAGGTAGTCACCGCAAATGGTCTTCCAACAGTCTTGAAGGAGTTCCCAGAGATGCTTAGCACTTCTTGGCCGTTTTGCCTTCACTCTGCGGTCCAGCTCATCCCAAACCATCTCGATCAGGTTCAGGTCTGGTGACTGTGGCGGCCAGGTCATCTGGCATAGCACCCCATCACTCTCCTTCTTGGTCAAATAGCCCTTACACAGCCTGGAGGTATGTTTGGGGTCATTGTCCTGTTGAAAAATAAATGATGGCCAACTAAACTCAAACCGGATGGAATAGCATGACGCTGCAAGATGCTGTGGTAGCCATGCTGGTTCAGTATGCCTTCAATTTTGAATAAATCCCCACAGTGTCACCAGCAAAGCACCCCCACACCATCACACCTCCTCCTCCATGCTTCACGGTGGGAACCAGGCATGTAGAGTCCATCCGTTCACCTTTTCTGCGTCGCACAAAGACACGGTGGTTGGAACCAAAGATCTCAAATTTGGACTCATCAGACCAAAGCACAGATTTCCACTGGTCTAATGTCCATTCCTTGTGTTCTTTAGCCCAAACAAGTCTCTTCTGCTTGTTGCCTGTCCTTAGCATTGGTTTCCTAGCAGCTATTTTACCTTGAAGGCCTGTGGCACAAAGTCTTCTCTTAACAGTTGTTGAAGAGATGTGTCTGCTGCTAGAACTCTGTGTGGCATTGACCTGGTCTCTAATCTGAGCTGCTGTAAATCTGCGATTTCTGAGGCTGGTGACTCGGATAAACTTATCCTCAGAAGCAGAGGTAACTCTTGGTCTTCCTTTCCTGGGCGGTCCTCATGTGAGCCAGTTTCTTTGTAGCGCTTGATGATTTTTGCAACTGCACTTGGGGACACTTTCAAAGTTTTCCCAATTTTTCGGACTGACTGACCTTCATTTCTTAACCCCTTCACCCCCAAGGGTGGTTTGCACGTTAATGACCGGGCCAATTTTTACAATTCTGACCACTGTCTCTTTATGAGGTTATAACTCTGGAACGCTTCAACGGATCTTCGCGATTCTGAGATTGTTTTCTTGTGACATATTGTACTTCATGTTAGTGGTAAAATTTCTTCGATATAACTTGCGTTTATTTTTGAAAAAAACACAAATACGGCGAAAATTTTTAAAATTTTGCAATTTTCAAACTTTGAATTTTTATTCCCTTAAAACAGAAAAATATGTCACATAAAATAGTTAAGAAATAACATTTCCCACATGTCTACTTTACATCAGCACAATTTTGGAACCAAAATTTTTTTTTGTTAGGAAGTTATAAGGGTTAAAAGTTGACCAGCGATTTCTCATTTTTACAACAAAATTTACAAAGCCATTTTTTTTAGGGACCACCTCTCATTTGAAGTCACTTTGAGGGGTCTATATGGCAGAAAATACCCAAAAGTGACACCATTCTAAAAACTGCACCCCTCAAGGTACTCAAAACCACATTCAAGAAGATTATTAACCCTTCAGGTGCTTCACAGGAACTAAAGCAACGTGGAAGGAAAAAATGAATATTTAACTTTTTAGCCACAAAAATGATCTTTTACAAACTTTTTTTTTATTTTCACAAGGGTAAAAGGAGAAAATGGACAGATAAGGTTGTTATGCAATTCTCCTGAGTACGCCAATACCCAATATGTGGGGGAAAACCACTGTTTGGGCACACGGCAGAGCTCGTAAGGAAAGGAGCGACGTTTGACTTTTTCAAACTAAAATTGGCTGGAATTGAGATTGGACGCCATGTCGTGTTTGGAGAGCCCCTGATGCGCCTAAACAGTGGAAACCCCAACAAGTGACACCATTTTGGAAACTAGACCCCCTAAGGTACTTATCTAGATCTGTTGTGAGCACTTTGAACTCCCAAGTGTTTCACAAAAGCTTATAATGCCTGGGTGTGAAAAAAAAAAAAAAAACAATTTTCCACAAAAATGATTTTTTAGTCCCAAATTTTTGAATTTTCCCAAGGAAATTGGACCCCAAAAGTTGTTGTCCAATTTGTCCTGAGTACGCTGATACCCCATATGTGGGGGGGGGGAACTGTTTGGGTGCACGGCAGGGCTTGGAAAGGAAGTAGTAACGTTTTGGAATGCAGACGTTGATGGGGGTCATGTTCCGTTTGCAGTGCCCCAGATGAGCCTAAACAGTGGAAACCCCCCACAAGTGACCCCATTTTGGAAACTATACCCCCTAAGGAACTTATCTAGATCTTTGGTGAGCACTTTGAACCCCCAAGTGCTTCACACAAGTTTATAATGCCCGGGCATGAAAATAAAAAATCCTATTTTTTTCCCACAAAAATTATATTTTAGTCACTAATTTTTTATTTTCTCAAGGGTAACAGGAGAAATTGGACCACATAAGTTGTTGTCCAATTTGTCCTGAGTACGCTGATACCCCATATGTGGGTGGGAACCACTGTTTGGGCGCACGGCAGAGCTCGGAATGGAAGGAGCACCATTTGACTTTTTCCAACCAAAATTGGCTGGAATTGAGATTGGATGCCATGTTGCATTTGGAGAGCCCCTGATGTGCCTAAACAGTGGAAACCCCCCACAAATGACCCCATTTTGGAAACTAGATCCCCTAAGGAACTTTTCTAGATCTTTGGTGAGCAATTTGAACCCCCAAGTGCTTCACACAAGTTTATAACGTAGAGCCGTAAAATTTAAAAATCATATTTTTTCCACAAAAATGATCTTTTCACCCCAATTTTTATTTTTCCAAGGGTAACAAGACTCCAAAAGTTATTGTGCAATTTGTCCTGAGTACGCTGATACCCCATATGTGGGGGTAAACCACTGTTTGGGTGCATGGCAGAGTTTGGAAGGGAAGGAGCGCCGTCTGACTTTTTCAACGCAGAATTGGCTGGACGCCATGTCGTGTTTGGAGAGCTCCTGATCTGCCTAAACAGTGGAAACCCCCATAAATGACGCCATTTTGGAAACTTATCTAGATGTGTGGTGAGCACTTTGAACCCCGAAGTGCTTCACAGAAGTTTATAACGTACAGCCGTAAAAATAAAAAATCCTTTTTTTTTTTACAAAAATGATTTTTTCGCCCCCAATATTTTATTTTCACAAGGGTAACAGAAGAAATTGGAACCCAAAAGTTGTTGTCCAATTTGTCCTGAGTACGCTGATACCCAATATGTGGGAGAAAACTACTGTATGGGCGCACGTCAGGGCTCGGAAGGGAAGTAGTGACGTTTTGAATTGCAGACTTTGATGGAATGGTCTGGGGGCGTCATGTCGCATTTGGAGAGCCCCTGATGCGCCTAAACAGTGTAAACCCCCCACAAGTGACCCCATTTTGGAAAATAGACCCCACAAGGAACTTGTCTAGATGTGTGGTGAACACTTTGAACCCTGAAGTGCTTCACAGAAGTTTATAACGCACAGCCGTAAAAGCAAAAAAATATTTTTTTTTGTACAAAAATGATATTTTCGCCCCCAGTTTTTTATTTTCCCAAGGGTAGCAGAAGAAATAGGACAAATTGCACAATAACTCTTGGGGTCCAGAGTACGCTGATACCCCATATGTGGGGATAAACTACTGTTTGGACGCATGGCAGAGCTGAGAAGTGAAGGAGCACCGTTTGACTTTTTCAACGCAGAATTGGCTGGAATTGAGATCAGACGCCATGTCACATTTGGAGAGCCCCTGATGTGCCTAAACAGCTGAAACCCCCCAATTCTAACTCCAACCCTAACCCCAACACACCCCTAACCCTAGTCCCAACCCTAACCACAAACCTAACCCTAACACACCCCTAATCCCAACCCTAACCCTAATCCTAACTTTAGCGCCAACCCTAACCCTAACGGGAAAATGGAAATAAATACTTTTTTTTAATTTTATTATTTTTCCCTTACTAAGGGGGTGATAAAGGGGGGTTTGATTTACTATTTATAGCGGGTTTTTATGATTGGCAGCTGTCACGCTAAAAGACGCTTTTTATTGCAAAAATAGTTTTTGCATCATCACATTTTGAGAGCTATAATTTTTGCATATTTTGGCCCACAGAGTCATGTGAGGTCTTATTTTTTGCGGGACGAGTTGACGTTTTTATTGGTACCATTTTTGAGCACGTGACGTTTTTTGATCGCTTTTTATTTCGATTTTTGGGAGGTTAGAATGAACAAAAATCAGCAATTCATGAATTTCTTTTGGGGGAGGCGTTTATATACCGTTCCGCGTGTGGTAAAATTGATAAAGCAGTTTTATTCTTCGGGTCAGTACGATTATGGCGATACCTCATTTATATCATTTTTTCATGTTTTGGCGCTTTTATAGAATAAAAACAATTTTATATAAAAAATAATTATTTTTGCATCGCTTTATTCTGCGAGCTATAACTTTTTTATTTTTTCGCTGATGATGCTTTATGACGGCTCGTTTTTTGCGGGACAAGATGACGTTTTCAGCGGTACCATGTTTATTTATATCGGTCTTTTTGATCGCGTGTTATTCCACTTTTTGTTCGGCGGTATGATGATAAAGCATTGATTTTTTGCTTCGTTTTTTTTTTTTTAAGGGGTTCACTAAAGGGGTTAACTAGTGGGACAATTTTATAGGGGGATCGTTACGGACGCGGCGATACCAAATATGTGTACTTTTATTGTTTTTTTTTTTTTATTTACAGGAAGAAGTGAATTTATTGGGAATATTTTTTTTTTTTTAATTTATTTTGGATTTTTTTTTTTACACATGTTTATTTTTACTTTTTTAACTTTTTTACTTTGTTCCAGGGTGGGACATCACAGTATTTTATCAGATCGCTGGTGTGACAGTGTGCACAGCACTCTGTCACACCAGCGATCGCACAGGCATAGATGCAGGCTTCTCAGTGCCTGCTCTCGGCAGGCACTGAGGTAGCCGCCTCCCTCCAGGACCCCGGCGCCATCTTGGATCCGGGTCCTGGGAGGGAGGAAGCCCTCAGAACAGCGCGATCACATCGCGCTGCTCTGAGGGTCTCAGGGGGGGCGCGCAGGGAGCCCCCACCCTGCGCGATCCTCCCCTGTGCCCCCAGTACACCGCGATCATGTTTGATCGCGGTGTGCAAGGGGTTAATGTGCCGGGAGCGGTCCGTGACCGCTCCTGACACACAGTCATGGGTGTCAGCTGTGATAATCAGCTGACACCCGGCGGCGATTAGCTGCGCTCCCCTCAGGAGCGCAGCTGATCGCCTATGACGTACTATCCCGTCCCCGGTCATACGGGCCCAGGTACCATGGACGGGATAGTACGTCCGATGGCAGTAAGGGGTTAAAGTAATGATGGCCACTCGTTTTTCTTTACTTAGCTGCTTTTTTCTTGCCATAATACAAATTCTAACAGTCTATTCAGTAGGACTATCAGCTGTGTATCCACCAGACTTCTGCACAATACAACTGATGGTCCCAACCCTATTTATAAGGCCTGAAATCCCACTTATTAAACCTGACAGGGCACACCTGTGAAGTGAAAACCATTTCCGGTGACAACCTCTTGAAGCTCATCAAGAGAATGCCAAGAGTGTGCAAAGCAGTAATCAAAGCAAAAGGTGGCTACTTTGAAGAACCTAGAATATAAGACATATTTTCAGTTGTTACACACTTTTTTGTTAAGTGTATAATTCCACATGTGTTAATTCAAAGTTTTGATGCCTTCAGTGTGCATGTACAATTTTCATAGTCATGAAAACACAGAAAAATCTTTAAATGAGAAGGTGTCCAAACTTTTGGTCTGTACTGTACCTTACCGACAAGCTGCTCTGGGTGTCCGGTGCTGCCGCTGCGGGTGTCCGGTGCTGCTGCGGGGGACTCTGCCGACATTTTGTGAAAGGCCAGAGCCTCTGTAGTTCCATAGTTTCTTATGCGGTGAACTCTGGGAAAATGGCTGCCGGGGACAGTGTATGTGCAGATGGAGATCTCAACACCAAGATTTCGGAAGATGAGATCTCAGACCTGCGCTGGTCAAGACTCAGAGTCCAGACTATACAAGGCAAGAGCAGGGTCCCAGCTCTTATTACTTCTGGTACAAGAGACGGATGTGCCAATGATCAGTGTGGAGATTCCGCTCAGTAGTATACGCCTGCAGTAAAGAGCAGGAGGCGGGAGTGAGCCGGGCCATTGCTTCCAGCACTGACATCAGTACAGGTGTTGGTCCAGGGTAGTACAACAGACAAGGTGAAAGCTGGTTGAAGTGAAGGCGGCCCAGCAAGCCTTGATAGACTTTTTAAGGAGGACTTATGGCCTAACGGGAAAAGGCGGAGACCCCGCTATGGCCTGTGTTCAGAGAATAGACAGTGTTGTCGACCATGTGTATCAGGAAAATCACCCTTGTCAGTAGGTAAAGTAACATTTGGTTAGAGGCTGCTATTACAGTGAGAGTGAGCCGGAGAATTCATTGTATATCTGATATTGTATATTTCACCTCGTAATCACCCTGTTTTGCATTATTCACTGTTACCATAGTGATCTCAATTCCCATTATCAGGGAAATAAATAATTATATTGGTTACTTCTGCCTTGCGTTTGTGTGTTGTATCCAGTCACCTGCTTACAGGGGCATTAAACTGTGTGGGGGACATCATATATACTGTATAAGGGGCATATTGGGGGCATTATACTGTGTGGGGGCATCATATATACTGTATAAGGGGCATAATAGGGGCATTATACTGTGTGGGGGTGTTGTGAATGGGTTTGAGATGAGTTCTGAGCAGAGGCTCCCTCTGGTGGTTACAAGCGGTGCTAGTGAAGATTGTGAGGACTGGGAATCAGGTGTTACTGACTGGTCTTATATAAGGGAGTCATTTTCCCATCAGGGGGGCCGGTGATACTGTTATGTTTCGGTAGCTGAGGAGTGCAGGTAAAAAAGGCAATACACCAGAGCAGTTGGAATCTATGAGATTGCAGTACCCTGACTAACCACCACAAGAAGTGCAGGAAAAAATGCAAAAATATAGCACAAACACAAAAGCAGAAAAAGACTTATCTGTTAGCAGGAGAAGCAGACACGACACAGCAGGCTACAAGGGAAACTGGAATGAAGGATTCAGACCAGAACAATTGAACACCCAGTTTAGAACAAAAAGTCCTCCAAAATCTGGAAACAAACTGGACTCCTCTGTCAGACACAATGTTTTCAGGAATGCCGTGTAAACGAACCACGTGCTGAAGGAACAACGGCACCAATTCAGAGGAGGAAGGCAACTTAGGTAATGGCACAAGATGTATCATTTTGGAAAACCTATCACAAATTACCCAGATGGTGATCAATTGTTCTGGTCTGAATCCTTCATTCCAGTTTCCCTTGTAGCCTGCTGTGTCGTGTCTGCTTCTCCTGCTAACAGATAAGTCTTTTTCTGCTTTTGTGTTTGTGCTATATTTTTGCATTTTTTCCTGCACTTCTTTGGGGGCCTTCAGGGTCCCCTCCGGGGGCTTCTGACCTCTCAGTTTAGTTCAGCCACTGAGTTTTGTTTTTTTTTGCTTTTTCCAGTTTTTTCAGTGGCTGCTGTTTTGATTTTGTTACACCAGAGAACTAATTTAGGTGGTAGAGGTCGTGTGATCTCAGGTGATTTTGAAATTAGTAGAGTTGGTGCTTTTCAGGGTTTTCTGGGATTGCAGTAAGTACCCTTCCTATCCTTTTCTATTTAGATAGTTTGGGCCCCAGCGTTTGCTCATACTATTTTCTTTCTGTGTCAGTATTTCCTCTTGTCTAACCGCCATTACATGTTTGGGGGCTTTCTATTATCTTTGGGGTTCTGCTCCGGGGCAGATAGCTTTCCTATTTCTATCTTTAGGTGTAGTTAGTTTCTCAGGCTGTGACGAGGCGTCTAGGACCAACGTAGGAACGCTCCACGGCTGCCTCTAGTTGTGGTGGTTAGTCAGGGTACTGCAATCTCATAGATTCCAACTTCTCTGGTGTATTGCCTTTTTTACCTGCACTCCTCAGCTACCGAAACATAACAGGGGGGCATCATATATACTGTATAAGGGGCATATTGGAGGCATTACACTGTGTGGGGGCATCATATATACTGTATAAGGGGCATAATACTGTGTGGGGCCAAGAAAGGGGCCCTGTACTATGAGAACAATCCGTTTCCTCCCTTCCTGTCTCCCATAGTTGGGTCGTATGTATCTATTACAGGAAACACCACAGAAACGTAATGATTCTTATAAAGTGACAACAAAAACCCAAGAGTCTCCATGCTGAAGGGGTTAATGTCCCCCGCTCAGTAATGGGGAATCTCCAGCACCTACCTCCACCTGCAGAGCCGCACTCCACATAGAGAATAATGGAGCCTCCAGCACCGACCTCCACCCGCAGAGCCGCACTCCACATAGAGAATAATGGAGCCTCCAGCACCTACCTCCACCCGCAGAGCCGCACTCCACATAGAGAATAATGAAGCCTCCAGCACCTACCTCCACCCGCAGAGCCGCACTCCACATAGAGAATAATGGAGCCTCCAGCACCGACCTCCACCCGCAGAGCCGCACTCCACATAGAGAATAATGGAGCCTCCAGCACCTACCTCCACCCGCAGAGCCGCACTCCACATAGAGAATAATGAAGCCTCCAGCACCTACCTCCACCCGCAGAGCCGCACTCCACATAGAGAATAATGGAGCCTCCAGCACCGACCTCCACCCACAGAGCCACACTCCACATAGAGAATAATGAAGCCTCTAGCACCGACCTCCACCCGCAGAGCCACACTCCACATAGAGAATAATGGAGCCTCCAGCACCTACCTCCACCCGCAGAGCCGCACTCCACATAGAGAATAATGAAGCCTCCAGCACCTACCTCCACCTGCAGAGCCGCACTCCACATAGAGAATAATGGAGCCTCCAGCACCGACCTCCACCCGCAGAGCCGCACTCCACATAGAGAATAATGGAGCCTCCAGCACCTACCTCCACCCGCAGAGCCGCACTCCACATAGAGAATAATGAAGCCTCCAGCACCTACCTCCACCCGCAGAGCCGCACTCCACATAGAGAATAATGGAGCCTCCAGCACCGACCTCCACCCACAGAGCCACACTCCACATAGAGAATAATGAAGCCTCTAGCACCGACCTCCACCCGCAGAGCCACACTCCACATAAGAAATAATGGAGCCTCCAGCAATGACCTCCACCCGCAGAGCCACACTCCACATAGAGAATAATGGAGCCTCCAGCACCTACCTCCACCCGCAGAGCCGCACTCCACATAGAGAATAATGGAGCCTCTAGCACCGACCTCCACCCGCAGAGCCGCACTCCACATAGAGAATAATGGAGCCTCCAGCACCCACCTCCACCCGCAGAGCCACACTCCACATAGAGAATAATGGAGCCTCCAGCACCTACCTCCACCCGCAGAGCCACACTCCACATAGAGAATAATGGAGCCTCTAGCACCGACCTCCACCAGCAGAGCCGCACTCCACATAGAGAATAATGGAGCCTCCAGCACCGACCTCCACCCGCAGAGCCACACTCCACATATAGAATAATGGGGAATCTCCAGCACCTACCTCCACCCGCAGAGCCGCACTCCACATAGAGAATAATGGAGCCTCCAGCACCGACCTCTACCTGCAGAGCCGCACTCCACATAGAGAATAATGGAGCCTCCAGCACTGACCTCCACCCGCAGAGCCACACTCCACATAGAGAATAATGGAGCCTCCAGCACCTACCTCCACCCGCAGAGCCACACTCCACATAGAGAATAATGGAGCCTCTAGCACCGACCTCCACCCGCAGAGCCGCACTCCACATAGAGAATAATGGAGCCTCCAGCACCTACCTCCACCAGCAGAGCCGCACTCCACATAGAGAATAATGGAGCCTCCAGCACCTACCTCCACCCGCAGAGCCGCACTCCACATAGAGAATAATGGAGCCTCCAGCACCTACCTCCACCTGCAGAGCCGCACTCGACATAGAATAATGGAGCCTCCAGCACCGACCTCCACCCGCAGAGCCGCACTCCACATAGAGAATAATGGAGCCTCCAGCACCGACCTCCACCCGCAGAGCCACACTCCACATAGAGAATAATGGAGCCTCTAGCACCGACCTCCACCCGCAGAGCCACACTCCACATAGAGAATAATGGAGCCTCCAGCACCTACCTCCACCCGCAGAGCCGCACTCCACATAGAGAATAATGGGGAATCTCCAGCACCTACCTCCACCCGCAGAGCCGCACTCCACATAGAGAATAATGGAGCCTCCAGCACCGACCTCCACCCGCAGAGCCGCACTCCACATAGAGAATAATGGAGCCTCCAGCACTGACCTCCACCCGCAGAGCCACACTCCACATAGAGAATAATGGAGCCTCCAGCACTGACCTCCACCCGCAGAGTCACACTCCACATAGAGAATAATGGAGCCTCCAGCACCTACCTCCACCCGCAGAGCCGCACTCCACATAGAGAATAATGGAGCCTCCAGCACCTACCTCCACCCGCAGAGCCGCACTCCACATAGAGAATAATGGAGCCTCCGGCAATGACCTCCACCCGCAGAGCCGCACTCCACATAGAGAATAATGGAGCCTCCAGCACCTACCTCCACCCGCAGAGCCGCACTCCACATAGAGAATAATGGAGCCTCCAGCACTGACCTCCACCCGCAGAGCCACACTCCACATAGAGAATAATGGAGCCTCCAGCACTGACCTCCACCCGCAGAGTACACACTCCACATAGAGAATAATGGAGCCTCCAGCACCGACCTCCACCCGCAGAGCCGCACTCCACATAGAGAATAATGGAGCCTCCAGCACTGACCTCCACCCGCAGAGCCACACTCCACATAGAGAATAATGGAGCCTCCAGCACTGACCTCCACCCGCAGAGTCACACTCCACATAGAGAATAATGGAGCCTCCAGCACCTACCTCCACCCGCAGAGCCGCACTCCACATAGAGAATAAGGCCGGAGTCACACACAACCACAAAAAATCGGTCCGTTTAGACGGTCGACAATCGGATCAAAATAAAAACATCACACATCCTTCTGGCATCCGATTTTCCTTCAAAGATGCGATTTAATCGCATGTGTGTGTACCTTGTAACATCCGATTTTCATCCGACTTGCGAGATTTTCTCGCAGGCTTGCAAAACTGACATATAATGGATCCAAAAGAATAGTATTTAAATGCCAAAAGAAAGAATAGATATATACACATAGAGCACATATATATATATGTCATTGTGACATATATATATATACATATATTTATAGTTCTTACACTTCTACATACTGTTATAGCCGCTAATTCAATTGCCGGCTTCAGTGAAATCACAGAAGCCGACATGAAATGATACATTGTTTCCACACATTTAACCATGTAATTTCATGTATTTTTATATATGTTTGAAACATACAATTACATGAGTATATGTGTGCTAAATTTCAGACATGTAGGGGTTAATTAAAGGTGTAAATTCGTTGAAAAAAAATGCGTGGGCTCCCGCTGTATTTTCTCCACCAGACAGACAAAGCCAGTGAGTGGGGGCAGATAATAATAGCCTAGGGAGGGTACATTTTTTTTGTGCCCCCCCTGGCTACTAACATCTGCCCCCAGACACCCCAGAAAGGGCAAATCTATAATTAGTTTCGCCCTTTCTGGCACTTTGCCCGTCTATTCCCATTGCCCTGTAGCGGTGGCGAATGGGTTAATAAGGGGTTAAAATGACCTTGCAATTGAAAGGTCACTTTAAGCCAGGTTAATAATTGATAGCTGTCAATTAGACAACTATCAATTATTAATCCTATTGTATGAAAGAAAAATCAAACACACACAGTTTAATAAAAAATAAGTTTAATTAAATAATCACACAGTTTTTGACCATATTTTATTTTCCTGCTAAAACCATTTCCTGTAATAAAATAAAATAAAAAAGCAAAATTATACTTACCAATCCGATGTACAGTCAGGTCCCACGGTGTAATCCATCAGAAAGGGTTAACAGGTTACAGGTCGCAGAGAGCTAATAATGCTGTCTCAGACCTGTATTCCCCTGAATGAATAACTTCCTCTCCCAGCAAAAGTAGAGGAATAGATTCATGAATGGAGCTTAATTGATTTATTGCCAATTTAACTGTAGTGACCTGACCTAAAGGGAAAGTGGACACAATCAATTAAGCTTCATTCATGAAACACATCCTCTCCTGTCGCCAGGAGAGGAACTTATTCATTCAGGAGCTTTGAGCTGAGCATGCAGGATTACTTGCACAGCTTGGCTCAAAGCTAGTTAACCCTTTGTGAAGGATTACAGCGTGGGACGTGACAGATCGGCGGAATAGGTAAGAATAATGTTGTTTTATTTCTTTTTCTTTATTTTAGGAGATCAATGGCTTCGCACGGATTAAGTGTAAAATAAAATATGGTCAAAAAAATGTGTTTTTATTTCATTAAAATTATTTATTCTTAAAGTGTGTGTGTTTTTTTATTTACTTCAATAGGATTAATAATTGATAGTTGTCTAATTGACAGCTATCAATCATTAACCTGCCTTAAGGTCACCTTTCAATTGCAAGGTGACAGTAAGGTGAGATTAACCCATTCACCACCGCTACAGGGCAATGGGAATAGACGGGCAAAGTGCCAGAAAGGGCGAATCTAATTATAGATTTGCCCTTTCTGGGGTGTCTGGGGGCAGATGTTAGTAGCCAGGGGGGCACAAAAAAATGCACCCTCCCTGGGCTATTATTATCTGCCCCCACTCGCTTTGCTTTGTCTGTCTGGTGGAGAAAATACAGCGGGAGCCCACGCATTTTTTTTCAACGAAATTACACCTTTAATTAACCCCTACATGTCTGAAATTTTGCACAAATACACTCATGTAATTGTATGTTTCAAACATATATAAAAATACATGAAATTACATGGTTAAATGTGTGGAAACAATGTATCATTTCATGTCGGCTTCTGTGATTTCACAAAACCCGGCAATTGAATTAGCGGCTATTACAGTATGTAGAAGTCTAGGAACTATAAATATATGTATATATACATGTCACAATGACATGTATATATATATATATGTGTTCTATGTGTATATATCTATTCTTTCTAGTCTTTATTAAAGCTGTCAGTGTGATTTTACAGTATAGGCGGGGATGAATTGCCGGCTTTTCTAAAGGACACCGATGCGATTTCATCGCAAGTCACACAGTGTGGTCCGTTTGTAATCAGATTTTTCATCGCTCCCATAGACTTGCATTGGCGATAGTCGACCGACAATCGGTGACAATCGCAGCATGCTGCGATTGTACACGGACGTTTAAAACGGACCACAAAAAATCTGATACTGGGAGCTGCTCCATAGATTAACATAGGGCAGACTGCAATGCGATATTTCATCGCATTGCAGTCGTCCGATTTTGTCGCCAGTGTGACTCCGGCCTAATGGGGAATCTCCAGCACCGACCTCCACCCGCAGAGCCGCACTCCACATAGAGAATAATGGAGCCTCCAGCACCCACCTCCACCCGCAGAGCCACACTCCACATAGGTGCTGGAGGCTCCATTATTCTCTATGTGGAGTGCGGCTCTGCGGGTGGAGGTAGGTGCTGGAGGCTCCATTATTCTCTACCTCCACCCGCAGAGCCACACTCCACATAGAGAATAATGGAGCCTCCAGCACCTACCTCCATCCGCAGAGCCGCACTCCACATAGAGAATAATGGGGAATCTCCAGCACCTACCTCCACCCGCAGAGCCGCACTCCACATAGAGAATAATGGAGCCTCCGGCACCGACCTCAACCCGCAGAGCCGCACTCCACATAGAGAATAATGGAGCCTCCGGCACCTACCTCCACCCGCAGAGCCACACTCCACATAGAGAATAATGGAGCCTCCAGCACCGACCTCCACCCGCAGAGCCGCACTCCACATAGAGAATAATGGAGCCTCCAGCACCTACCTCCACCCGCAGAGCCGCACTCCACATAGAGAATAATGGAGCCTCCAGCACCGACCTCCATCTGCAGAGCCGCACTCCACATAGAGAATAATGGAGCCTCCAGCACCTACCTCCACCCGCAGAGCCGCACTCCACATAGAGAATAATGGAGCCTCCAGCACCCACCTCCACCCGCAGAGCCACACTCCACATAGGTGCTGGAGGCTCCATTATTCTCTATGTGGAGTGCGGCTCTGCGGGTGGAGGTAGGTGCTCGAGGCTCCATTATTCTCTACCTCCACCCGCAGAGCCACACTCCACATAGAGAATAATGGAGCCTCCAGCACCTACCTCCATCCGCAGAGCCGCACTCCACATAGAGAATAATGGGGAATCTCCAGCACCTACCTCCACCCGCAGAGCCGCACTCCACATAGAGAATAATGGAGCCTCCGGCACCGACCTCAACCCGCAGAGCCGCACTCCACATAGAGAATAATGGAGCCTCCGGCACCTACCTCCACCCGCAGAGCCACACTCCACATAGGTGCTGGAGGCTCCATTATTCTCTATGTGGAGTGCGGCTCTGCGGGTGGAGGTAGGTGCTGGAGGCTCCATTATTCTCTACCTCCACCCGCAGAGCCACACTCCACATAGAGAATAATGGAGCCTCCAGCACCTACCTCCATCCGCAGAGCCGCACTCCACATAGAGAATAATGGGGAATCTCCAGCACCTACCTCCACCCGCAGAGCCGCACTCCACATAGAGAATAATGGAGCCTCCGGCACCGACCTCAACCCGCAGAGCCGCACTCCACATAGAGAATAATGGAGCCTCCGGCACCTACCTCCACCCGCAGAGCCACACTCCACATAGAGAATAATGGAGCCTCCAGCACCGACCTCCACCCGCAGAGCCGCACTCCACATAGAGAATAATGGAGCCTCCAGCACCTACCTCCACCCGCAGAGCCGCACTCCACATAGAGAATAATGGAGCCTCCAGCACCGACCTCCACCTGCAGAGCCGCACTCCACATAGAGAATAATGGAGCCTCCAGCACCGACCTCCACCCGCAGAGCCGCACTCCACATAGAGAATAATGGAGCCTCCAGCACCGACCTCCACCCGCAGAGCCGCACTCCCATAGAGAATAATGGAGCCTCCAGCACCGACCTCCACCCGCAGAGCCGCACTCCACATAGAGAATAATGGAGCCTCCGTCACCTACCTCCACCCGCAGAGCCACACTCCACATAGAGAATAATGGAGCCTCCAGCACCGACCTCCACCTGCAGAGCCGCACTCCACATAGAGAATAATGGAGCCTCCAGCACCTACCTCCACCTGCAGAGCCGCACTCCACATAGAGAATAATGGAGCCTCCAGCACCGACCTCCACCCGCAGAGCCGCACTCCACATAGAGAATAATGGAGCCTCCAGAACCGACCTCCACCCCAGAGCCGCACTCCACATAGAGAATAATGAAGCCTCCAGCACCGACCTCCACCCGCAGAGCCGCACTCCACATAGAGAATAATGGAGCTCCAGCACCGACCTCACCCGCAGAGCCGCACTCCACATAGAGAATAATGGAGCCTCCAGCACCTACCTCCACCCGCAGAGCCACACTCCACATAGAGAATAATGGAGCTCATCACCGACCTACCCACCCGCAGAGCCGCACTCCACATAGAGAATAATGGAGCCTCCAGCACCTACCTCCACCCGCAGAGCCGCACTCCACATAGAGAATAATGGAGCCTCCAGCACCGACCTCCACCGCAGAGCCGCACTCCACATAGAGAATAATGGAGCCTCCAGCACCGACCTCCACCCGCAGAGCCGCACTCCACATAGAGAATAATGGAGCCTCCAGCACCGACCTCCACCCGCAGAGCCGCACTCCACATAGAGAATAATGGAGCCTCCAGCACCGACCTCCACCCGCAGAGCCGCACTCCACATAGAGAATAATGGAGCCTCAGCACCGACTCCACCCGCAGAGCCGCACTCCACATAGAGAATAATGGAGCCTCCAGCACCGACCTCCACCCGCAGAGCCCACTCCACATAGAGAATAATGGAGCCTCCAGCACGACCTCCACCCGCAGAGCCACACTCCACATAGAGAATAATGGAGCCTCTAGCACCGACTCCACCCGCAGAGCGCACTCCACATAGAGATAATGGAGCCTCCAGCACTGACCTCCACCGCAGAGCCACACTCCACATAGAGAATAATGGAGCCTCCAGCACCACCTCCACCCGCAGAGCCCACTCCACATAGAGAATAATGGAGCCTCCAGCACCGACCTCCACCCGCAGAGCCGCACTCCACATAGAGAATAATGGAGCCTCCAGCACCGACCTCCACCCGCAGAGCCGCACTCCCCATAGAGAATAATGGAGCCTCCAGCACCACCTCCACCCGCAGAGCCGCACTCCACATAGAGAATAATGGAGCCTCCGCACCTACCTCCACCGCAGAGCCACACTCCACATAGAGAATAATGGGAGCCTCCAGCACCTACCTCCACCCGCAGAGCCGCACTCCACATAGAGAATAATGGAGCCTCCGCACAACCTCCCCACCTGCAGAGCCGCACTCCACATAGAGAATAATGGAGCCTCCAGCACCGACCTCCACCCGCAGAGCCACACTCCACATAGAGAAAATGGAGCCTCCAGACCGACCTCCACCCGCAGAGCCGCACTCCACATAGAGAATAATGAAGCCTCCAGCACCGACCTCCACCCGCAGAGCCGCACTCCACATAGAGAATAATGGAGACTCCAGCACCGACCTCCACCCGCAGAGCCGCACTCCACATAGAGAATGGAGCCTCCAGCACCGACCTCCACCCGCAGAGCCACACTCCACATAGAGAATAATGGGGAATCTCCAGCACCTACCTCCACCCGCAGAGCCGCACTCCACATAGAGAATAATGGGGAATCTCCAGCACCTACCTCCACCCGCAGAGCCGCACTCCACATAGAGAATAATGGAGCCTCCAGCACCTACCTCCACCCGCAGAGCCACACTCCACATAGAGAATAATGGAGCCTCCAGCACCGACCTCCACCCGCAGAGCCGCACTCCACATAGAGAATAATGGAGCCTCCAGCACCTACCTCCACCCGCAGAGCCGCACTCCACATAGAGAATAATGGAGCCTCCAGCACCTACCTCCACCCGCAGAGCCACACTCCACATAGAGAATAATGGAGCCTCTAGCACCGATCTCACCCGCAGAGCCACACTCCACATAGAGAATAATGGGAATCTCCAGCACCTACCTCCACCCGCAGAGCCGCACTCCACATAGAGAATAATGGAGCCTTCAGCACCGACCTCCACCCGCAGAGCCACACTCCACATAGAGAATAATGGAGCCTCCAGCACCTACCTCCACCCGCAGAGTCACACTCCACATAGAGAATAATGGAGCCTCCAGCACTGACTCCACCCGCAGAGCCACACTCCACATAGAGAATAATGGAGCCTCCAGCACCGACCTCCACCCGCAGAGCCACACTCCACATAGAGAATAATGGAGCCTCCAGCACCTACCTCCACCCGCAGAGCCGCACTCC
>JARQOD010004784.1:0-52364 GCA_033576555.1 Oophaga sylvatica
CCACACATCTGGATAACCCGATTCCGATACCGAAATCCAATGCAAGTCTATGGGACAGAAATACGAACAAAAAAAAACTTTTTCTTTCCTTGTAAACACTAAATTGCCACAAGAATACAAATATATATAACAAAATTAATTTGACATATTAAAATACATTATTTAAGTTCATCCCTTACATAGAAAAAGCCTCGATTCAATTGCCGGTAATGCCGGCCGATACCCATAACCCAAGTATCGGAAGCCACACTATAGAGGGACATTATATGAATTGGTGTTGGACATACAGAGTAGAAGAAATTTTTAAGCTTTTTCATTATTTAAAACTGATGCGCTCTTGGTCCTCCCAATGGGGCGCCAAAATCAGGAACATCGCCCACAGATTCTCCGCCAAGCTGCCTTTTTCGCACCTGTTTTGAATAATTGGCATCCATGGTCCCAAAATTCAAGGCCTCTCCTGGACCAGACAATTAACATCTCAACGTTAATTTTTGGGTGCCCATGGTTCGCTCCGTGGAGGCTTTTCCTTTTTGATTTGATTTAAGGTACTCCATTAACGTGACCTTCCTGACAATTTCTGATGCAATTTCCTGGCACCTGCAATATCGTGCGTTTAATCGAAGTCCAGTGCGGTCCCGTTTGTAATCCATTTTTCAGCGATTTTTCAGCGCTCCATTGACTTGCATTGGCCTCCACTTTTAAAACGACCACAAAAAATGGATAGGGAGCTGCCCATAGTTACTAGGTCCGACGCAATGCGATATTCTCGCATTGCAGTCGTCCGATTTTGTCGCCATTGGACCCAGCCTAATACTGAATAAGAAGCAGGACAACATGGTAACACTATGTTGAGCATTCCGAACCGCAAGTATCGGTATCGGCCGAATTCGCGTTATCGGAATTCCGATACTTAATCCGATACTTTTTCAATTCGTAACCGAATGGAAGTTCCCAAATTCTTTGAGAGGCAATGTGATTTTATCAGCCAAATAGGAATCCTACAAGTGTGGGCAACCTGTAAGATGCGGTCATCTTAACTAATGGCAGGCTGTGATTGGCTGCTGAAATATGTCAGAATCACAAAAAGGGGGCCCAGCCATTTTACGTCAGGCTGGAACCAGTTAGGGACGAACCTGTGTGCGACCTAGGGACAGTTAGATATTGCGATTTTTGTACACGTGCTTGAGGCAGGCTAGTTTACCAAACCGCTGGTAAAGCTTCTTTTGCCAGTGTTTTTTTAAAACAAGCCTGTGCAAGGTGGTGTGTCGTGCAGGTGACGCGCATTTGCCGGCACCACCGCTGTTTGTAGCATCGCACTGTCACTGACTTTTTTTTTTTTTTATTTTATTTAGGGAATTGGTGCAGCTCCATATTTAAAAAAAAAACAAATCATTAGGTGACGTGCTTCCATCCATATACAATACATTGGTTGCAAACACTATAGAAGTACAGAAAGGAGTTTTCACAGATAGTGAATAGTTTGTTTCGGTTCACTGCAGCTGTAGTTTTTGATTTTTTGAGGCAATCCGCTCCAGTTAGTTTCTTCAACCACTGCTGGTTGATCTGCTGAGCGTTGTCACGCCTCATCCTTCACTTTTTTCTCTAATTGGTGTGCTCCATTTTATGGAAAAAAATCTAATCTATTATGTGACGCCTTCCATCCGAACAATACATTGGTTGCAAACCTATAGAATACACAAAGGAGTAGCCTTTCACAATTGTGGACAGTTGTGTTTCAGTGTTCACTTCAGTCTGTGTTTTTTTACTTTTTTGAGTGCACTCACGCTCCATTACTGTTCAACACTGCTGCTTGTACCTGCTACGTGTCTCAGTGGCTCATCCTTTTCATTTACTCCAATTGGTTCTGCTACATTCCATTTAAAATAAATCTAACTATTAGGTGACGCCTTCCACCTATACAATACATTGTTTTGCAAAAAAATATAGAGTACCAAACGGGCCTTTCCAGCTACTGAACATGGGTTTTTATTTTTAACTAAAATTGTATTTTTTCAAATGACACAAATATAAGTTGTTGAAGAGGATTATCCTACATCCTTGTTGCACAATTTACAGGTGACACATCCCTTAATCAACAAGTATTTTTTATATTTACTTTATGCTTTTATTTAAAAGCCAAAACACAGAAGGAAATCTTCGCCGCGCTGTTGTCCAAAGTTCAACCCACATTAGCACTCCAACATTGAGCATTTTGAGGCATGAGTGTTTTGGGTTGGTCAAAGTTATGGTTTAGAAGTTCACCATCAGTACCCTATAGCATAATTAGCTTTTGTGTTAGCATTTGTGTTAGACTGTGATATCTGCCATAAATTCACAATTATTTGTTACGATTTGTTACCAACACTAATCTTGAATGGTTTTAAATTTGACTTTCACTTGTTTACAGCTTAGAAATAAGGGTGTAGCCATATCTATGTGTAGCACAGCCCACTTTAAAATTCATGTTTTTTAAACTGTGTGCTAGGTAGCATTATTTTTGCCGGACACCAGCAGGGAACACGGCGTTACTGAACCCCACTATCACTATACTTTGTATTGGTTGTGGCCGACACTTTGAGCACAACTGGCATGTTGTAGCCCAGGATATAGCTCAGGTGGTAGAAAGATAACATAACAGGAACATGGAAAACGTGCCAACCATTAGTTAATCGAAACCGACAGGCAAATTCAGCGAGATCCATGCCTAGTTCATTTTCCAGAAAAGTAAGCCGTTCTACATTATCGAGGATATCCATGCAACGGTCTGTTAGTACACCACCTGCAGCAGTAAAGACGCGCTCCGATAATACACTGGCAGCAGATCAAGCCAGCACCTCCAATGCATACTGCTAAGCTCGGCCATGTATCCAGCTTAGAGACCAAAACTTGAATGGGGAAGAGCCATCTGAGATACACTGAGAGGCAAGACATGTAGTCTGTCACCATCTACGGAAATGTTGCCTCCTGCTGACTGGAGCCGTCTCGGATGGTGTAGACATTGGTGGCGCTGCCACAAAACTTCGACACATTTTGGAACATACTGTTCTTGCCCTGTGCAGGCGCGCTTGTGCTCCCTCTTGTTGCAGAGCTGTCTCCACTGCCTCGACGCACAGAGCTGCTTTGTAAATCAGTAGCAGCAGCATGCTCTCGGCTGGAATGAGAACATTATGGATTGCACCAGTGTGTCTTGGTACTTCCGCATTTTACGCTCCCGGTTCAACGGTGTGATGAGGCTTTGTAAGTTGTCCCGGTAGCGAGGGTCTAGGAGGGTGTACACCCAATAATCAGACGTGGTGTGAATGTGTTTCGATGCGGCGGTCGTTTCTCACACTGCAGCATGAAATCAACCATGTGCTGCAGACTCCCAACTGGCCAAGAAACGTTGTCCCCTGCAAGAGGCGTCAATCTCCGCCTGCTGTGCATCACCCCACCCTTGGTCTACATACTGACTAAGCATTGTCTACCTCCCTCTGGAGCGATGTTTCCTCCTCCATTGACTCCTCCTCATCCTCCTCACAAAGTCCTTCAAATACATATAAATTTAACAAAATTTAAAACTCAAAATTTAAAAACTTTGTATCATAATTCTGTAACATCAGTTTATGGAAAAACAATGCATTACAAAAGGATAGACAAAAAATGTACATTATGTGCTTTGTAAATACATTAAAAGTTTGTAATGGTTATGAAAATATAGACAGCGACTCTGAGGTTCAATTGTTGATACAGCATGGTACTTTGAAAGTCCTCCAGCCCTTTGTGAGGAACCACGTTGCGCTGACTGTCCGAAGGTGATGAATTTGTGACTCCTCATCCTCCACCCTTCCAAAACCTCATGCCTTAGTGCTTGCAGTGTTTTTTGAAGCAGGCAGATAAGGGGGGACAGTCAGGCTGACTAGTGCATCATCTGCACTCGCCATCCGCGTTGACTCATCAAACGAAACGCAAAAACGTGGCAGATATCCTTCATAGGGTTATTCGCCACTCATTACACTGCAGTGGCTGCCCATTCATTATAGGATCCAATTCTAATTACGGTTCTCACCAACAAAGCTCTCCACAGCGCAGCACCCCCTACATCTCCTCCCTTATTTATATTTATCGGCCTAACCGACTGCTGCACTCTGCAAACGACCTTCGACTAACCCTGCACTAATCCGTACCTCCCACTCCCAACTCCAAGACTTCACCCGCGCTGCGCCAATCCTCTGGAATGCTCTACCCCAAGAAATTAGGACTATCCGCAATTTGGATGGTTTCAGGCGCTCCCCTCAAAACACATTTGTCACAGTGGCCTATCACATTCACTAATCAAAGTCTTTTCTGTGTGGGTAGCCCCATTCACTATCTCCATGCATCCCTCACTTCCTTAAAATGGCTGGACCATCATTGTAAAAACACCATTGTATATAAAACACCTGTACTTTGTATCTCCCCCACCTCATTGTAATTGTAAGCTTTCACCAGCAGGGGCGGCTGATTTTGCTTTAATTATTTATTGTTAACGTTGTTACTTATGACTCGTGTTTTGAAACTGTTAAACTGTAAAGCACTGGGGAATATTATGCGCTATATAAATAATTAATGAACCTAATGTTAAAAAGGGGACACACAGACAATTACCATCCTCCAAACAAACAGTGAGGATACATGATATAATCAGAGAGTAAAGTCCAATAGGGACTACAAAATATAGGAGATATAAATATAAACCAGACAACTTATAGTTTGCTCTGCACCGCAAGAGCAAAAAATTGACTACCTAAATGCAAGTGTATGCATCGCTCATTTGTAAGTCATTTGTCTGGAACGCAATCAAACGTGTGTAGACAGATGTATAAAAGGAATGATCTCACCCTTTGAATGGAGATATGCGCTCCAAAATTCATCTCCTAATAAAATATGCATCTGGTCATTTCCAGAGTAGATAAGGCCCTTTCCCCAAAGCGTTTCCCCTTTCAGGATTCATCAGGGGATATGGCGACTAGAGACATCTAAATCAAATGCATTGCTCTCATGGGGAAAAAATCATATAACTCCTCCTTATATCAATTAATAAGACACTCCCACCACCATTCAAACCAATCAGTGCAAAACAAAATAATGAATCACCAAACAAACGTGATGTGCATGGTTTAAAAATACATGCCTGTTCAATGAGCTCAAATCATGTTGAAACGCCCCGCCACATATAACAAATGCATATAGCGATCCACCGTTTGCCAAATAGTGATCGCGCGCCCTATATTAGTGGCGCATGCGCATTTAGTGACTTCCGGGAATCGCATTCATTGGACCGTCGTCCTACTGAGACTACGTCATTGGCGTCCCACTCTGTGATGTAAAAACCACCGCACGCATGCGTGATACAAATTAAGTGGCTTACGATGTATAAATTCAGTTCGCACATTTCAAGAATAACACAGAACGCACAATTGTGTTGTGTCCTATATTGGGACGTGAATTAAATCGCAAATTGCGACGAAGGTATAACGCTAATATAAAAGTTGTCACTATACAACAGAAGCAACAAAATACAAATAAATTGCATCCAAATGGCGTCATTAAATATTATTTTAACCATATCACTTATTGCGACCAAAATCATGCCATCTTAGGAGACATTCAATAGTTCACCAAAATCTGACATTAACCATATAGAAACTAAAAAAATGGGCGCGCAAGATCATTTAGCTCATTTTAACTCATTCAATACCGTTATTAACACAGACATAGTATACAAATCCCCAAACTAAGAAAATTGGAGATTGATCCTCTCGCACTAAGAGGTAAATCAAAAAAATATAAAATTCAAGGAGCATCCACATGAGGTGTCCCATGGTACTCCAATCCAAAATATAGATATGGAGAAGAAGGAATATCCTTCTATGTAGAAAAAATAATAATAAATTGAGCTTCGGCTGGCTTACCACACTATGGAACGATACTTTGATAATTTCATTGATGTATTTGAGGAAGTTTTAAAGGATATAAAATACATAATCAATATGGAGACCAGCATCCATAGGTATAATAAAAAATAACATTTCAATTTTGGAAGGGAAAAAAAGGAAAAAGAAAAGCCTGACAGATCCCAATCAGGTACCTATTTCCATCCGACCCTACCAAGCAGCGGAGGTTGGAGCCCTAAATTCCTGCGCAGGTGGCCCCCCCGGTCCACGGCGGCTGACCCTAACTAAATCACCTGCACGACCCTATACTAGAGAAAGCAGGAGTAGGAAAGTTGTCATTTAAACCATATGGAGAGACAGTTTTTAGTCCCGAAAAATCCACTTTGTCTCTCGTTGTAATATTAAATTGTCCCAGTCACCACCACGAATCGGTCTGGGTACTTTATCAATGCCCATGAATTTATTGCATTAGGGTCCCCCCCATGCTTGAGATTGATATGCCTGGCCACAGGTGTATCCATCTTCCTCGCTATATCTTCATGTGCTCACCAATTCTCCTCCTGAACTCTCTAATGGTCTTTCCCACATAGATCATACCACATATACAAATAGCCCTGTAAATGACACCTTCACTCCTGCAGTTGATAAAAGAGGTGATCTCAAATTTCCTTGAGTTGTCAGATGCAAAAAATTGTTTGCCAACTTCCATGTTTTTACAGGCAATACAACCACTACATTTGAAACACCCCCCAAACGTTGGATTAAGCCATGTTGTTTTTTCAGCATTTACAAAGTGGCTCTTGACCAGTCTATCCTTTAAGGACCTCCCTTTACGAAAGGTAATTTGGGGATGACTAGGCAAGAGATCGCCAATGTCCTGATCCATTTTCAGGATAGGCCAATGGTTTTTCAAAATCCGCCTTAGATCATCGGCCCCGTTATTATATGTGGTGATAAATCTAAGACCCAGAAATTCATCTTCTTGTTTAGGGGATTGAGTCAGTAATTCCATCCTGTTTTTTATTTTGATATCATTATAGGCTCCTTTCAACACATGATCAGGATAAACCTCTATCCAAAATCTATTTCTTAGATCATTTGCTTGATACTGAAATTGTTATACATCTGAGCAATTTCTACGTATCCTTGTATATTGGCCCTTAGGTATACCTTTCTTCTGGGCCAAAGGATGACTGCTCTCCCATCTCAGAAGAGAATAGTGGCCGTAGTTTTCCTATGAATGCTGGTACTCAGGGTTCCATCATAGTTCTTCTCATAACCACATCGAGGAATGGCAGTTTTGATGGATTCCATTCATATGTGAAACTCAAACCAATGTCATTCACATTTTAGACACCTGACAAATTCAGCAAAAGATTCTCCTGTACCTTTCCAAATGATAAAAACGTCGTCAATAAATCTCAACCATAAAAGAGCCTTTCAGCTCCGACGACACCATTTTCACCGAAAATCACTGTCTCCTCCCACCAGCCCAGGAGTAAATTAGCATACGAGGGGGCACAAGGGCTCCCCATCGCAGTACCCCTGAGCTGGTGGTAAAATTTTAACAGAGAGTGTTACTGTGTTCTTTCTTCTGACCCTACTATGGTATTCACTAAGGAGTTAAGACAAATTATATTGAATGGCCTCTCAATAGGGGCTATAGACAAAAATGAGAGTGAATTTATTATACCTAAGTTTCCCACATTGGCTACATTCTACTGTCTCCCCAAGTTACACAAAGGGGTCGATCCCCTTAAGGGGAGACCAATTGTGTCAGGTGTGAGCAGCCTTACGAAAAATCTGGGCATTTATCTTGACAAAATTTTAAATCCATTTGTTCTTGCCTTAGCTCATACACGAGGGACACAACTGATTTATTGAGTAAAATCGATGGAGTGGTTATGGAACCCGATACTATTCTTGCAAGTATCGATGTGGAGGCACTTTATTCATCTATTCCCCATGTTAAAGGGATTGAGGCAACTGAATACTTTTTAAAGAGTAGAGGTTCACAGTTTAAGGCACATAACATCTTTGTCTGCGATTGTCTACATTACCTATTGACACATAATTTTTTTTGTGTTTGATCGCAAATTTTTACCAACCAGCTCAGGGATACTGCGATGGGGAGCCCTTGTGCCCCTCGTATGCTAATTTACTCCTGGGCTGGTGGGAGGAGACAGTGATTTTCGGTGAAAATGGTGTCGTCGGAGCTGAAAAGGCTCTTTTATGGTTGAGATTTATTGACGACGTTTTTATCATTTGGAAAGGTACAGGAGAATCTTTTGCTGAATTTGTCAGGTGTCTAAATGTGAATGACATTGGTTTGAGTTTCACATATGAATGGAATCCATCAAAACTGCCATTCCTCGATGTGGTTATTGAGAAGAACTATGATGGAACCCTGAGTACCAGCATTCATAGGAAACCTACGGCCACTAATTCTCTTCTGAGATGGAGAGCAGTCATCCTTTGGCCCAGAAGAAAGGTATACCTAAGGGCCAATATACAAGGATACGTAGAAATTGCTCAGATGATAACAATTTCAGATATCAAGCAAATGATCTAAGAAATAGATTTTTGGATAGAGGTTATCCTGATCATGTGTTGAAAGGAGCCTATAATGATATCAAAATAAAAAACAGGATGGAATTACTGACTCAATCCCCTAAACAAGAAGATGAATTTCTGGGTCTTAGATTTATCACCACATATAATAACGGGGCCGATGATCTAAGGCGGATTTTGAAAAAACCATTGGCCTATCCTGAAAATGGATCAGGACATTGGCGATCTCTTTGCCTAGTCATCCCAAATTACCTTTCGTAAAGGGAGGTCCTTAAAGGATAGACTGGTCAAGAGCCACTTTGTAAATGCTGAAAAAACAACATGGCTTAAATCCAACGTTGTGGGGTGTTTCAAATGTAGTGGTTGTATTGCCTGTAAAAACATGGAAGTTGGCAAACAATTTTTTGCATCTGACAACTCAAGGAAATTTGAGATCACCTCTTTTATCAACTGCAGGAGTGAAGGTGTCATTTACAGGGCTATTTGTATATGTGGTATGATCTATGTGGAAAGACCATTAGAGAGTTCAGGAGGAGAATTGGTGAGCACATGAGAGATATAGCGAGGAAGATGGATACACCTGTGGCCAGGCATATCAATCTCAAGCATGGGGGGGACCCTAATGCAATAAAATTCATGGCAATTGATAAAGTACCCAGACCGATTCGTGGTGGTGACTGGGACAATTTAATATTACAACGAGAGACAAAGTGGATTTTTCGACTAAAAACTGTCTCTCCATATGGTTTAAATGAACAACTTTCCTACTCCTGCTTTCTCTAGTATAGGGTCGTGCAGGGTGATTTAGTTAGGGTCAGCCGCCGTGGACCGGGGGGCCACCTGCGCAGGAATTTAGGGCTCCAACCTCCGCTGCTAGGTAGGGTCGGATGGAAATAGGTACCTGATAGGGATCTGTCAGGCTTTTCTTTTTCCTTTTTTTCCCTTCCAAAATTGAAATGTTATTTTTATTATGACCTATGGATGCTGGTCTCCATATTTGATTATGTATTTTATATCCTTTAAAACTTCCTCAAATACATCAATGAAATTATCAAAGTATCGTTCCATAGTGTGGTAAGCCAGCCGAAGCTCCAATTATTATTATTTTTTCTACATAGAAGGATATTCCTTCTTCTCCATATCTATATTTTGGATTGGAGTACCATGGGACACCTCATGTGGATGCTCCTTGAATATATTTTTTTTTGATTTACCTCTTAGTGCGAGAGGATCAATCTCCAATTTTCTTAGTTTGGGGATTTGTATACTATGTCTGTGTTAATAACGGTATTGAATGAGTTAAAATGAGCTAAAATGATCTTGCGCGCCCTTTTTTATGTTTCTATATGGTTAATGTCAGATTTTGGTGAACTATTGAATGTCTCCTAAGATGGCATGATTTTGGTCGCAATAAGTGATACTGGTTAAAATAATATTTAATGACGCCATTTGGGACGCAATATATTTGTATTTTGATGCTTCTGTTGTGTAGTGACAACTTTTATATTAGCGTTATACCTTCGTCGCAATTTGCGATTTAATTCAACGTCCCATGATTTTGGTCGCAATAAGTGATACTGGTTAAAATAATATTTAATGACGCCATTTGGGATGCAATATATTTGTATTTTGATGCTTCTGTTGTATAGTGACAACTTTTATATTAGCGTTATACCTTCGTCGCAATTTGCGATTTAATTCAACGTCCCAATATAGGACACAACACAATTGTGCGTTCTGTGTTATTCTTGAAATGTGCGAACTGAATTTATACATCGTAAGCCACTTAATTTGTATCACGCATGCGTGCGGTGGTTTTTACATCACAGAGTGGGACGCCAATGACGTAGTCTCAGTAGACCGACGGTCCAATGAATGCGATTACCGGAAGTCACTAAATGCGCATGCGCCACTAATATAGGGCGCGCGATCACTATTTGGCAAACGGTGGATCGCTATATGCATTTCGTTATATGTGGCGTGCGTTTCAACATGATTATGAGCTCATTGAACAGGCATGTATTTTTAAACCATGCACATCACGTTTGATTGGTGATTCATTATTTTGTTTTGCACTGATTGGTTTGAATGGTGGTGGGAGTGTCTTATTAATTGATATAGGAGGAGTTATATGATTTTTCTCCCCATGAGAGCAATGCATTTGATATAGATGTCTCTAGTCGCCATATCCCCTGATGAATCCTGAAAGGAGGAAACGCGTTGGGAAAGGGCCTTATCTACTCTGGAAATGACCAGATGCATATTTTATTAGGAGATGAATTTTGGAGCGCATATCTCCATTCAAATGGGTGAGATCATTCCTTTTATACATACTGTCTCACACACGTTTGATTGCGTTCCAGACAAATGACTTACAAATGAGCGATGCATACACTTGCATTTAGGTAGTCAATTTTTTGCTCTTGCGGTGCAGAGCAAACTATAAGTTGTCTGGTTTTATTTATATCTCCTATATTTTGTAGTCCCTATTGGACTTTACTCTCTGATTATATCATGTATCCTCACTGTTTGTTTGGAGGATGGTAATTGTCTGTGTGTCCCCTTTTTAACATTAGGTTCATTAAATGTTAAGTTTTACATCCCCAATTCTTTTGCTGCTATACATTGAAACACATTTTGGGGTATACCTCTATTATATTGCTTTATTGACGCTATATAAATAAATAATATTATTATTCTTATTATAGAGGCCCACTCAGTAGTGGTGAAGTGTGAACGGCGCAAATTGCGAGTTGACTGCGCCTGATGCAGCTGATACTCCATTACTGTTGGCTGCTGCTCACACAACCGCTCCAACATATGTAACGAGGAATTCCACCTGGTGGGTACGTCACATATGATGCGATGTTCATGAAGGTGAAATCTGCGTTGCAGAGCTGCAATCAGCGATCTGGCCATGCTGGAACGTCGCAAGTGAGCGCACTCTAGGCGGACCTTGTGCAGCAGTGCATCAAGATCCGGATAGTCCCTCAAAAAACTCTGCACGACCAAGTTGAGCACATATGACAGACATGGTATGTGAGTGAGGTTGCCAAGGCCCAGAGCTGACACCAGATTTCGGCCATTGTCACACACTACCAAGCCTGCCTGTAGATTCTCTTCCAAAAACCACACGTCGCTCTCCTGCTTTATGGCATTACAGAGCTCCTGCGCTGTGTGGCTAAGATTCCCCATGGAAATTAATTTCAGGATGGCCTGTTGACATTTGGACACGGCTGTGCTCATATCGGTCGCAACAGGTAAACGTTCACGGGTCCATGTGGAGGTAGACCGTGACGGCTCCTGCAGCGATGATTCTGAGGAACTGGAATAGGAGGAGGAATCAATGTGTACAGACTTGATTCCTGCAATCCTTGGAGTTGGCAGAACACGTACAGCGCCACTCGCAAGATCAGTACCCGGCTGCACAACATTGACCCAATGGGCAGTGAGGGAAAGGTATTGTCCCTGGCCATGGGTGTTAGAACCCTCTTGTTAGGTTTGTTTCAGTTTGCTGGTCACATGACCTTTTTTCCCTATTTAGTCTGGCTCCGCCCTTCTGGCTTTGCTTGACTTCATTGTATTATCTACTGTTAAGCTAGCCGGGTGCTTAGGTGCCTTAATCTGTCAGTTTTGCTTGATGTTAGGATCACAAAGTATTTATTTTTCTGTTTAATTATCCATGCTACAATTTATGTTAGGAGGTGTCCACCTTTTCTCACAGTCCCTAGATCTTGTAGGGATTACTCCCTCGCAACTATAGGTCTTCGTTCACACTAGATGAGGACTTTAGCGGGTCTGGTCGCAGGATCAGGTTCCCCGTTACATCGTAGGGATTCAGCTTAGTTGTATTGTAGGGACAGAATTCCCTTCTTTCCTTACTGGTTGTAGCAGATCATAACAATGGGTACTGGTCCACGCATCGGTGGTCAGGTGGACCTTGCTACTGAGGGCTTTTAGTAGCGCATGTTTAATTTTTCCCTCAACATGCTTTTGCAGACCAGGGACGGCTTGCCTGCTGAAATGAAATCGGCTTGGCACATTGTATTGTGGGATTGACAATGATATTCAGTTACGGAAACTGTCTGTCTCCACCAGCCTGAATCACAGCATTTCAAGGGACAGGAGTTTTGCAATGCCAGCATTCAGAGCCTGTGCTCGTGCATGGTTTGCGGAGTATGGCCGTCTTTTATCCCATGCCTGTGCTACCGATGGCTGTTTTGTGGCCTGGGAGTGTGAGGATGACAGGGAACTTGCTGCTGTGTGTGGAATAACAGTTTGTCTCTGGACAACAGTGCCGAGGTTCTTCCATGGCGATCCTGTGAGGAAGCATAACCAGCTGTGTGTGAGCTCGATGAAGAGGCTTCAACACAACCTGAAGATGTAGGTGCTGCTGTAGGTTGGCCTACATCTCTAGTGTGTCTTTGTAACTCAACTACGTGCTTTGTCCGCACATGTTTCCACATATTTGTGGTATTGAGGTGACTGACACTTTTAGCTATTTTTAATTTTTGATTACACAGCTTGCATTTCACATAGCAAATATCATGTGCAAGTGTGTGAAAAAAGGACCACGCAGTGCAAGTCCTGGGAGCGCACGTTTTGACTTTTGGAAGACAACTGCTCCGAACAGGTGCCAAACTGGAGGCTACAGGCAACCGAGTCTGCAGCCTAACTCTCCCTCCTGTTTGTACCGTTGGGGCAATGTCTTCCTCTATCTTCCTTCTATCACTAACCATTTCTCTAGGCCTCTCCCAGCTTTCAACCAAAGTACTGGTTCTCACCCACAAAGCTCTCCACAGTGCAGCACCCCTCCTACATCTCCTCCCTCATTTCTATCTATCGGCCTAACCGACTGCTGCGCTCTGCAAACGACTTTCGACTAACCTCTGCACTAATACGTACCTCCCACTCCCGACTCCAAGACTTCTCCTGCTCTACGCCAATCCTCTGGAATGCTGTACCCCAAGAAATTAGGACTATCCACAATTTGCATGGTTTCAGGCGCTCCCTCAAAACACATTTGTTCAGAGCGGCCTATCACATTCACTAATCAAAGTCATTCTATGTATTCTGTGTAAGTGTGTGTGTGTCTCTAGCCCATTCACTATCTCCATCCCTCAGTCCCTTAAGATGGCTGGAACATCATTGTAAATGCACCATTGTATATAAACACCTATACTTTGTATCTCCCCCATCTCATTGTACATTGTAAGCTGTCACGAGCAGGGCGACTTATTTAGCTTAAATTATTGTATTGTTAACGTTGTTACTTATGACTTGTGTTCTGAAACTGCTAAACTGTAAAGCGCTGCGGAATATGATGGCGCTATATAAATAAATATTATTATTATTCCTCTGAGCTGCTCCCACCACCTTCCTGTTCCTCATGCCATGTTGGGTCTTGGACCTCATCATCTCCACTACCCTCTTCCAACACCTGCTGTTGGGTGGTCTGGCCAGCACCATGCTCAACAGAAACTGGCACCTGGGTCTCATCATCATCAGATGCGTTCTGCGGTGTGCTGACCATCGGCACTGTCTCACCCGCCTCTTCAGATTCAGAGAGACACAGCTGTTGCGCATCACTGCATACTCCCTCTTCACATTACAGAATGCTGCTTGGCTGGGCCCCTGTTTGCAAGCCAATAGATTCTGAGAACAGAAGCAGACACTCAGCTGGCTCCTGTACAGAACTCTCTGACTGCCTGGGCAATTTGCCAGGCGGTGAAGAGACAGATGGTTGCCCAACAGTGCTGTGGTCCTGAGAGGAGGTGGAAGCAATTGAAGTCGATGCATTGGCTGACATCCAAACAACAACGGCTTCAATTTGTTCTTCCCGCAGCAGGGGGTACTCCGAGCTCCTACAAAAGTGCGCATAAAGGAACGCTCACGGGGAAAACTGGTGGATGCTGTGTCACTGGGGGCCGCAGCAGCCACAGAATCCCCACGTCCTCTCCCTGAAGAAACTCCACGACCACGTGCCTTACTCCCTGCCTTCTTCATCTTGGTAGATTGATAAAGAAAGTCTGAAAAGTTATAAGGTCTAAGTGTGGTTATTCCGCAGAGACTGCAGTGAACACTGCACACAACTGTTCACTACCCAATGCGTCTCAGCAGGAAGGCAGTCTGTGCGTCAAAACAAAGGCACAAGCATACATCCATGTACCCTGTTTATAAAGCTATATAAAAAAAATTATGTAGTAGTGACGCACACTTTATTGAGGTACAGTATTACATCGCAATTCACCATCTGTGGCTATGCAGTCTCATCTATATATACCTTATCTATCTGTTGTCATGCTTCCAAGTCGACAGTCACAGTCAGCCATAAATAGCAATTTTCACTATGCACTATGCACTTTTTAAAGGTTATGTTTGTTAATAAAAATGATTATTGCCACATATTATGAGTATTACATGATGGAAATTGTATAATTTTGTATAAAATATTTAGTGACATTATTCAGCAAATGGAACATTTTAGTAATATCACAGATAACTTGTAATGCTGATGATGTTTTGAAGTCAGACATTCATTGTCTATACAATAAAAATGGTGTACATACTGTTACTTATCCATCATTAATGGATTCAGATATGTACTTGTATGCTTTTATGTACAACCGTATAGCAGATTCCTTAACTAATTTATTTTGTGGTTTGCATTGCTGTTCAACATGTTAATGTATGTGTTTATGTTTGTCAATTCTTTATTTATCTAGATATTAGTTTAAATGAAATCATCATCTTATGGTAGTAAAGGTTATCTTTCTCTTGTTTGAAGTATAGACATTTAAAATTGACAGGTAACAAGGAAATTACTTGATCTAGTATTTAAACATCCTCCTTGACCCTGGGCTCCAACACCGCCAGTTGTTGCTCGGAAGTGCTGTTAGCACAGTCAACACTTGCTCCTGTGTTACTGGGGTTCAGTAACGTCAGCTGGTCCTCGGTTGTGCCATTGGCTCTTTTCCTTCTGCTGCCCCTCCGGGTTCCAGCACAGTCAGCTGGTCCTCGTTACTTGCATTGGCTCTTGTACCTTCTGCTACCCGTCCGGGTTCCAGTACCGTCAACTGGTTCTCCGCAGTGCCTTTGGCCTAGGTGCCTCCATCTCGGTATCCGAGTTCCAGCAACGTCTGCTGGTCCTTGGTAGTGCTTTGGAGCACAGGTACCTCCTGCTTAGTAACCGTGTCCCAGTAACGTCAGCTGGTCCTCGGTTGTGCCATTGGCTCTTTTCCTTCTGCTGCCCCTCCGGGTTCCAGCACAGTCAGCTGGTCCTCGTTACTTGCATTGGCTCTTGTACCTTCTGCTACCCGTCCGGGTTCCAGTACCGTCAACTGGTTCTCCGCAGTGCCTTTGGCCTAGGTGCCTCCATCTCGGTATCCGAGTTCCAGCAACGTCTGCTGGTCCTTGGTAGTGCTTTGGAGCACAGGTACCTCCTGCTTAGTAACCGTGTCCCAGTAACATCAGCTGGTACAAGATTGTGCTACAAATACAAGATACGGAACAAGAGACACAAGAACAATAAGCAGAAGATCTAAAAGCAGAAGAACATGAAGTATAAGACCAAAATGAAGAGCAAAATATATGCTCTAAATTCTAAGCAGAAGAAGACTAAGCAGTGTATGGGGGTGAGTCCGTTCCTCCTCGTGGTGCCCCTGGAAAATGCCTGCTGCTGCAGGCTAAACTGAACACGGACAAATACTGTTGTAATTTAAATCTTTTGTGACAGCAAGAACGGAAGGATGAAAAATTCATACTTTGACAGATTACAAGTACAGGATTCTCTGTCACAAATAAGAATATGATGAAGAAGATGAAGCAGAATATGAATAAGAATAATAGTTTAATAAGAAGAATATGAGTAATGTTAACAAAGATGAATAGCAAGAAGTTTAAGAAGAAGATAAAGAAGGTGAAGATGAAGAATAATTTGATGAAAAAGATGATGCTGCAGAAGATTATGAAGGAGAAAGTGTGTGAAAAGTTAAAAAGGTGAAGATGAAGAGCATGGAAGTTGTGTAATATACATATTTGCCAAAATATAAAAAACGTTAACATTGTCAATTTCTTCGTCAATCCGAACATCTTTAAAAAAAAAAATATTTATGCTATTCCATTTGATTGGGTTAAACATCTATGCCTTTAATGTCTCCTCAACCTTCCCCAATACATTCTACATTACTCTTTCTTGTTTTCCTTCATGTACAATTAACCAACAAGGCAAGAATGGGTTTTTTTTAATTTCGATATTTTGTTCCCATAGACTTACATGGGACTTCCGGTATCGGTATCGGGTATCGCCGATATTTTAGTGATATCGGCGATACCATTCCGATTCCGATACTTTAGGATATCGGAAAGTATCGCTCAACTCTAGGTAACACACATTATTTTGGAAGAGCTTAGATTTGTTTTAAAGTAGCAAAGGAAGAGCTAATTATGATGCAGCCTCGAGCAGGTTCAATGGGAAACAAGCCACAGACCCTGGAATAAGCCGATGATAATATAAAGAATTACCATCATTGCTCATAATTTGAAATACAAGAACGAGCATTAACATTCCAATCCACAAGTTTAAACTGTAGCATCTTGAGAAGTCGGTTACTGAGATACGTACAAACTGCAAAGGAAATGCAGAAAAGTTACACAATACTGTGTATCACACAGAGTCTTGGTGGAATTTTTTATGGTAAGGTGGCCAAGTTTCCAAAATGTGTGGAAATGCCCATTGATAGCAATTTTTATTTATTTTACTCATTTATATAGCGCCATTAATTCCACAGCACTTTGCACACATTATCGTCACTGTCCCTGATGGGGCTCACAATCTACATTCCCTATCAGTACGTCTTTGGAATGTGGTAGGAAACCAGAAAAACTCAGAGCAAACCAACGCAAACACGGTGAGAACATACAAACTCCTTGCAGATGTTGTTCATGGTGGAATTTGAACCCAGGACCCCAGCGCTGCAATGCTAACCACTAAGCCACCGTGCAATCAGCATGTTGTAGCAATGGTTGGCCTGTAATTTATTCATTATTAGTTTGTCTCAGGGAAGCCTCTTGACTCTTTTTCTCTTTCAAAATGTGTGCTTGACGATTACAGATTATGAAGTGGAAAGAGGCTTTGTTTGATCTGGCTTTTACCATTCAAGAAGTAGTGGAAATCCCAAGATCCCTGGCGTAGAAGAATAAGGAAGGGTATGAGATATCAAGGCAAAATATTGCATAGATGCTGATGTGTAACGGGGCCAAGGCAGTAGTCGTGGCTCTTGTCGCACCCTGGCCTCCCGCCACATAAATACATTGTCTCTGCTGTAGTGTACCTTTTAGTCTGCTCTCCTGTCTGTCAGGGTCCTCTCTGATCTGCCAGGACTTCTTCCCTTTCATCTGCACACAATGACAGGCAGAGTCCGGATACATTTTCAAACAAACAACTTCAGTTCTTTACACAGCTCGTCCAGTTCACTCACAGGTACAGCACAAGTTCCTTCACAAAGCATAGCATTTCCTTTCCCTGTGCTGTCCCTCACTCCTTCAGGAATATCGCAGGGTTGTACCATCACCTTCGGTACCGCAGCGCTCTGTCTGGCCATCCTAACTCGTTTCAGGAGTCCCCTGTCCTTTTCGCCCCGGACATTTGGAGTCGATCCCACGTAATTAGCTGTCACCATGTTGATGCTGCCCTGTATTCCTCCACCTCCCGGGTGACTGTTAGCTCCTAGGCCCTGGACGAGCTGGGCTCTTCAGCTTTAACGTTGCGGGGCACAAATGCTCTGTCCGGGCTCCCAAGCCCTACTGACTAAAACCCAGGAAGCTCACTAACTTAGTCCAGTTGGCCCCTCCTAGCTAACTAAAAAATCCTATTAGTCTATCTTAACCTATTGTGCCCCCTCTAGTGGGCTAGTCTAAGTGCTACGCTTTCCCTATATCTGCACAGTACCGGAACATATATATTATACATCATAGCAGCATTATAATACAAGGCATTATATGACATAACAATATATATATGTATATATCAGACATACACAATGGAACATATGTGATGTACCAGCACTTTAAAGAACATAGAAGGAGGAGCAGGGTATAAACTGTCCTCTGTACCCCCTTACAGATGTACCGCGAAGACCACACTTACATATCTATCTCTGTAGACCATACAAATATGCAAGTCATGCTTAATAGGGTGGCCCAGGCAGCGTCGGACTGGAACACCTTGGGCCCACCAGAGAAAATCATTCTTGGGGCCCACTATGTAGCTACATAGAAATAAATACAAGACCACCAATTGTGCAGTAAAACACACTAATATCAGGGTATAATATAAGGTAGTACATGTCTTAATTATGTAGCAGGAGTTGGGGTAGCCTCCCTCATAGATTATAAAGCAGCCCCCTCATGGGGGATAATGCTGCCCCCCTCATGGGGGATAATGCTGCCCCCTCATAGGGTATAATGCTATATATATATCTATCTATAGATAGATAGATATATATATATATATAGATAGATATAGATAGATACCATATATACTCGAGTATAAGCCGACCCCCCTAATTTTGCCACAAAAAACTGGGAAAACTTATCGACTCGAGTATAAGCCTAGGGTGGAAAATGAGATTATGCCCCATATGCTGCCCCATATATTATGCCCCACAAGATGCTCTGTTATGTTTCGGTAGCTGAGGAGTGCAGGTAAAAAAGGCAATACACCAGAGCAGTTGGAAACTATGAGATTGCAGTACCCTGACTGACCACCACAACTAGAGGCAGCCGTGGAGCGTTCCTACGTTGGTCCTAGACGCCTCGTCACAGCCTGAGAAACTAACTACACCTAAAGATAGAAAGAGGAAAGCTATCTGCCCCGGAGCAGAACCTCAAAGAACATAGAAAGCCCCCAAACATGTAATGGCTGTTAGACAAGAAGAAATACAGACACAGACAGAAAATAGTATGAGCAAACGTTGGGGCCCAAACTACCTAAATAGAAAAGGATAGGAAGGGCACTTACTGCAATCCCAAAAAACCCTGAAAAGCACCAACTCTACTAATTTCAAAAACACCTGAGATCACACGACCTCTACCACCTAAATTAGTTCTCTGGTGTAACAAAATCCAAACAGCAGCCACTGAAAAAACTGGAAAAAGCAAATGTACAAACATCAGTGGCTGAACTAAACTGAGAGGGCAAAAGCCCCCGGAGGGGACCCTGAAGGCCCCCACAGAAGTGCAGGACAAAAATGCAAAAATCAAGCACAAAAACAAAAAGGAGAAAATGTCTTATCTGTTAGCAGGAGATGCAGACACGACACAGCAGGCTACAAAGGAAACAGGAATCAAGGATTGAGACCAGAACAAGTGATCACCGGCAACCCTGATGGGAAGGCGACTCCCTTATATAAGACCAGTCAGTAACACCTGATTCCCAATCCTCACAATCTTCACTGGACAGTCCAGTACCGCTTGTAACCACCAGAGGGAGCCTCTGCTCAGAACTCATTTCAAGTCCATTCACAACAGTACCCCCCCCTTGAGGAGGGGTCACCGAACCCTCACCTGAGCAACCAGGTCGGTCAGGATGAGTTCTATGATACGCACGGATGAGTCTCCTAGCATGGATGTCCGAAGCAAACACCCAAGAATTGCCTTCCTGACCATAACCTCTCCACTTAACCAAATACTGGAGTTTCCGTCTAGAAAAACGAGAATTCAATATTTTCTCAACCACAAACTCCATATTGCCCTCAACAAGAACAGGGTCAGGAGGCAAAGCAGTAGGAACCACTGGCTCAACAAACCTCTTCAACAAGGACTTGTGGAACACGTTATGGATCTTAAATGTCCCTGGAAGAAGCAAACGAAAAGAAACAGGATTAAGAATCTCCATGATCTTATAAGGTCCAATGAACCTAGGCTTAAATTTAGGAGATGCCACTCTCATAGGAATATTTTTTGAGGACAACCAGACCAAGTCCCCCACTTTAAACCGAGGACCATCAGTCCTATGCCGGTTAGCAAACCGCTGGGCCCTCTCCTGAGAGAGGGACAACCTCTCCACTACCTGGTCCCAAATCTGTTGCATACGCTCCACAACAGAGTCAACACCTGGACAGACAGAAGCCTCCGTCTGTCCCAAAGAAAATCGAGGGTGAAACCCAGAATTACAGAAAAATGGAGACATCAAAGTGGCAGAGCTAGCCCTATTATTAAGAGCAAACTCAGCCAAAGGCAAAAAAGAGACCCAGTCATCCTGATCAGCAGACACAAAGCATCTTAGATAAGTCTCCAATGTCTGGTTTGTTCTCTCAGTTTGACCATTGGTCTGAGGATGAAACGTCGAGGAGAAAGACAATTGAACACCAAGTTTAGAACAAAAGGTCCTCCAAAATCTGGAAACAAACTGGACTCCTCTGTCAGACACAATGTTCTCAGGAATGCCGTGTAAACGAACCACGTGCTGAAGGAACAAAGGCACCAATTCAGAGGAGGAAGGCAACTTAGGTAATGGCACAAGATGTATCATCTTGGAAAACCTATCACAAATCACCCAGATGACGGTCATTCTCTGAGAAACAGGGAGGTCGGAAATGAAATCCATAGAGATATGGGTCCATGGTCTCTTGGGCACAGGCAATGGCATCAACAAACCACTAGAGCGAGAGCAAGGCTTGGAGCGAGAGCAAGTCCCGCAGGACTGCACAAATTCCCTGACATCACGAGACAAGGTAGGCCACCAAAAGGACCGACTAACCAAGTCTCTGGTACCAAAAATTCCGGGATGACCGGCCAACGCGGAACAATGAATCTCAGACATCACACTCTTTTTCCAGTGGTCCGGGACAAACAATTTCCCAACAGGGCAGCGCTCGGGCCTATCCTCCTGACACCCCTCCAGAGCCAGTCTCAAATTGGGCGAGATGGCGGAAAGAACTACACCTTCTTTCAAAATAACAGAAGGATCAGATAACTCAGGAGAGTCCGCAAGGAAACTCCTCGAGAGGGCATCCGCCTTAACATTCTTAGTGCCAGGAAGAAAGGAAACCACAAAATTAAAACGTGTGAAAAACAAGGCCCACCTGGCCTGTCTAGGATTAAGTCGCTTGGCAGATTCCAGATAAACCAGATTCTTATGGTCCGTAAGGACCACCACCTGATGTTTGGCTCCCTCCAGCCAATGTCTCCACTCTTCAAAAGCCCACTTCATGGCCAATAACTCCCGATTACCCACGTCATAATTACGTTCAGTAGGAGAAAATTTTAGAGAGAAAAAGGCACAAGGGTTACTTTTAGAGGTCTCTGGATCTCTTTGGGACAAAAGGGCACCTGCCCCAATTTCAGAGGCATCAACCTCCACCTGAAATGGCAGAGAAACATCAGGCTGCCGTAGAACAGGAGCAGAAGTGAATCTCTGCTTAAGTTCCTGAAATGCAGAGACTGCCTCAGGAGGCCAATTCACCACATCAGAACCTTTTTTGGTCAAATCAGTTAATGGTTTAACAATAACTGGGAAATTACCAATAAATTTACGATAAAAATTGGCAAAACCCAAAAATCTTTGAAGAGCCTTTAATGAAGTAGGTTGGACCCAATCACAGATGGCCTGAACCTTGACCGGGTCCATTTCAATAACAGTTGGGGACAAAATGAATCCCAAAAATGAGATCCTCTGTACGCCAAAAAGACACTTTGATCCCTTCACATACAGAGCATTCTCTCTCAAAATCTGGAATACAGTTCGAACATGTTTCACATGAGAGTCCCAGTCATTGGAAAAAATCAAGATATCATCCAAATAAACAATCAGAAATTTATCCACAAAATCCCTGAAAATGTCATTCATGAAGGACTGGAAGACAGAAGGAGCATTAGTGAGCCCAAAGGCATCACAAGGTACTCAAAATGCCCCTCAGGGGTATTAAATGCCGTCTTCCATTCATCCCCGTGCTTAATGCGAATAAGGTTATATGCCCCCCTGAGGTCAAGCTTGGTAAACCAAGTAGCGTTTTTCACCCTGGAAAACAGGTCAGAAATCAAGGGTAACGGGTATTGATATTTCACAGTAATATTGTTCAAAAGATGATAATCAATACACGGCCTTAATGAACCATCCTTTTTGGCCACAAAGAAAAAACCGGCACCTAAGGGTGAAGAGGATGGTCTGATACGACCCTTCTCCAATGACTCCTTGTGTAAGGTTCTGTGTATCTGTTTCTGAAACTCAGTTTGTTCGTCGGCCATTTTGCTTTCTGTTTTGCTGCAGCTATCTTGCCCTCAGTCAAAATGGAGTTTTCCAGCTTGCATGTTCCCGCCCTGATTCTCTCCGTTTGCTTCTTAAACAGCCACAGCTGAGCAATCAGTGCTTCAGAATCTAGCCTGCAGTGAACCTGTGTTCTGACTCCTGAAGCCTTGGACCTTGTACTCCAGCCATTCCTACTGAGGAACTCTGAAGCACTTGTGGACTCTGAACTCTGCTCTTGAGAGCCTCACGTTTGCATGGACTTGCGGTAACAGAGAAGAAGATCTGAATCTGTTGTGGAGAGTTATTGCTGAACTTAGATTACTCTGGCCTGCTGTGTCTCCTGCTTCTGTGTTTGCAACCTGTGTGTTTATTTTTGCCAATTTGTATGAAGCAATACAAGACTTTCTTTATCAACCTGTGTCTCAAGTATTTTCATCGCACCCAAGCACAAGACGCTATATGAACTGTACCACATACATTACAAGATTCTGAAGCCAAACGTTAGTGTCTGCTGGGTCTGGAAAGGCTTGTCTGCTGTACTGTGGATATCAGATGTCCGGTTGTACTTTCTGTGATGACAGTGGTTGTGACTTCTCACAACCATTCCAGGTGAGCAATTACCTTAAGTTTTTTTTTCTGCAGTGTTATCACAGGTAAACACTATTGTTTTTTTTTTTTTTTTTTTCTCTTCTCTTTTTGTCTGCTGAAACTCTGGATATCAGATGTCTGGTTGAAAGCTTTCTGTGATGATAGTGGTTGTGACTTCTCACAACCATTCCAGGTGAGCAGTTCCCTTAAAGTTTTTTCTTTCTTCAGTGTTGCCACAGGTGAACACTATTGTTTTTTTTTTTTTTCTTCTCTTCTTCCAGTATCCTGTCTTAAAAGATCTGGAAAATGGAGGCCCGCATAAAGGAACTTTGCGGAGTGACTGATAATATCCTTGCAGATTTGCAGAATATAAAGACCCGTTTTACAAATCTTCAGGAACTAAATAATCACAATTTGCAAGTGGTTGGACAGACTACCCAGGATTTGCGAGCCAGGATTGAGGTTCTGGAGGGGCAAGTCCAGGCTCCTGCCGTGGCCCCGAGTTCTGGGATTCCCAAGTTGCCCCCTTTTCGTTTTGGTGGTGAACGTGAAAAATTCAGGGGATTTGTTAATCAATGCAATCTTTTTTTTTTCTGCACATGCTTCACAATTTCCTACTGAACGATCTAAGGTGCTTACTATAATTATGTTGCTTACCAACAAGGCTTTGATGTGGGCAAACCCTCTGATTGAGACTGAGGATGATTGTTTGAATCACCTTGATGATTTTATTTCAGCCATGGGGCAGGTGTTTGATGACCCCAATCGAGGTGCAACAGCTGAAGCAGCCATGTTAGCTTTGCGCCAAGGTAAGCACTCGGTAGCTGAATATGCCTTGGATTTCAGGAGATGGGCCCTTGATACCACCTGGGACAATTCCGCCAAAAAATCTATTTTTCGAAAGGGGTTATCCCCACTGATTAAGGATGAACTTGCTCGTGCCGACCCTCCCACTGCGTTAGGTGACTTTATTAACTACTGCATCCGTATTGATACTCGTTTAACTGAACGCAGGCAAGAGAGATGGTTCGAAAGCAATCGTACTAACCTTTTCCTACCTTCCTCTCCAGCTAAGGAACCTTTGAATAGGATTACACGGGAACCTGAACCTGAACCCATGCAGGTAGACTCTTTACTACGACGGGTTAGTGATGCACGCAAGGAACATCGTTTTAAGGAGAATCTATGTTTTTATTGTGGTAAGTCAGGGCACTTTATTATTAACTGCCCCAGCCGTTCTCGCAAGACTACTGCAGCACTCATTCATTGTGAGTGTTGCGAGAGGGGATCTGTCAGGTCCGAGCCTCAGGCTCCAGAGAGATCTGCAGCAACAGATCTTGATTTCTCGGACTTAAACTCCGTTACCTCTGAGGACGTTGACTGTGTAAATGCTGCCATCTTTCAAGTTTCCTCAGCGGTGTCCCAGCTGAGTTGTAAAAAAAACAATTCTCACTGTTTTCTTTCCATCAAACTCTGGGTTGACTCAGCCTGGGTGTCTAGCTCTGCTATGATCGACTCAGGTGCAAGTGGAAATTTTATGGATGTCTCCTTTGCTCTGAAACAGGGAATACGTTCAGTGAAGAAGGCTACTCCAGTACAGATGGAAACTGTGGATGGCTCCCTGCTAACCTCTGGACCAGTGGATCAGGAAACAGAGCCTTTAAAGGTTCTTATGGGTAAAGATCATCAAGAGAAACTGTCCTTTATGCTTATCTCTTCTCCTCACTTTCCCATTATTCTAGGGCTACCATGGCTGCAGGCTCAGAATCCTACCATTAACTGGGAGACCAAGGAATTACACTTTCCAGAGAAACAGATGAGTCCAAAAATTTCAGCTTGCTCTGTTCCTAAAGGAACCATGTCAGTCCCTGAACTACCAGCTGTATACCAGGACTATGTGGATTTATGTGACAAGAAGAACGCTGACCAGCTTCCTCCTCACCGTCCATATGATTGTCCAATTGAATTATTGCCTGGAGCAGAGATACCTTTTGGTAAAATCTACCCCCTGGCGGGGCCCGAGCTGAAGGCTTTAAAAGAGTACATAGACGAAAATCTAGCCAAGGGCTTCATACGCCCCTCTTCATCTCCTGCAGGGCACCCATATTCTTTGTAAAGAAGAAAGATGGATCCCTGAGACCATGCGTAGACTATAGGGAACTCAATAAGGTTACTATTAGAAACCGTTATCCATTGCCTTTAATCCCTGAGTTATTGGAGAGAGTGCGACATGCCAAAATTTTTTCTAAACTAGATCTTCGTGGGGCCTATAACTTAGTCCGTATTAGACCTGGGGATGAATGGAAGACTGCATTCAGGTCACGCTATGGACACTTTGAATATCTAGTTATGCCTTTTGGTCTGAGTACCGCCCCAGCCACTTTCCAACACTTGGTGAATGACATCTTCAGGGATCTCCTGGATACATTCGTGGTAATTTATTTGGATGATATTTTAATTTTTTCTAACTCCACAGAGGAACATCATGGACATGTGAGAATGGTCTTGGAACGTCTAAGACAAAATCATCTTTACATCAAGCTTGAAAAGTGTGAATTCCATAAGACCGAAATTCAATTTCTGGGGTATGTACTGTCTACACAAGGAATTAGTATGGATGGAAGTAAAACCCAAGCCATCAATGATTGGCCAAGTCCTAGAAATGTGAAGGAGGTACAGCGCTTCATTGGGTTTGCAAACTTCTATAGACGTTTCATTAGAAATTTCACTGAGGTAGTGTCACCTATCACCCAACTTACCCGGAAAGAGTCTAAGTTCTCCTGGACTCCCCAAGCCCAGGAAGCATTTTCCCGTCTAAAAGATAAATTTACCACTGCACCTATCCTAGTACATCCCAACCCAGAGCTTGCCTTCATAATAGAGGTGGATGCTTCAGACTGTGCCGTGGGAGCTATACTCTCTCAGAGAACAGGTGAGAAGAATGTCTTGCATCCCTGTGCCTTCTTTTCCCAGCAGTTGTCTTCGGCTGAGAAGAACTACGATGTGGGCAATAGAGAGTTGTTGGCCATTATTGCCGCCTTCAAAGAATGGAGACACCTTCTTCAAGGAGTTGCACAGCAAATAGTTGTTCTGACAGACCATCGTAATCTTGAGTTTATCAGGTCGGCTAAGTGCCTGACTCCTCGCCAGGCTCGCTGGAATCTTTTCTTAAACCAATTTAATTTTATTATTTCTTATAGACCAGGATCGCGCAATGGAAAGGCTGATGCACTCTCTAGGATTTACTCAGCAGAGACACGTCCAATTACTCTCCTAAGACTATTCTTCCTGACTCTAGATTCCTAGGAGTGATTCATCATCAAGACCTAATTAAAGACATCAAGGAAGCATACCATGCGGATTCTTTTTTGGCTCAACCCCCAAGGGACGTAAGTCTTGTCTTTAAGAATGGTGTGTGGATTCTGGGACAACGTCTGTATATACCTGAAACAGTCAGATTGAGAGTATTGCAACTCATTCACGATTCCAAAATAGCCGGGCATAGAGGAATTCTAAAGACACAGGAATTTCTTTCTCGTTTCTTTTGGTGGCCCACTTGTAGGAAGGATGTTTTGGACTATGTCACTTCGTGTGAGGTTTGTGCAAGATGCAAAACACCTCGCTCTTCACCAACTGGTCTGTTACAGCCTCTTCCCACCCCGTCCTGCCCGTGGGGATCCATTTCTATGGACTTCATTGTGGAATTACCAACCTCTCAAGGGAAGAACACTATTCTAGTGGTGGTTGACCGTCTAACAAAGGCAGCTCATTTTATCCCTTGTGTCGGCTTACCCACTGCAAAACAGACATCAGATTTGATGATTAAAGATGTGTTTCGCTTACATGGAGTACCGGATGAGGTTATTTCGGATCGAGGGGTGCAATTCACTTCTAGGTTTTGGCAAAATTTCTGTGCAGCATTGGACATTAAAGTAAACCTTTCTTCTGCTTTTCATCCCCAGACTAATGGACAAACCGAACGAACCAATCAAACCCTGGAGCAGTATCTCCGCTGCTTTATCTGCCACCTACAGGATGATTGGGTGGATCTACTTCCATTGGCTGAGTTCTCTTACAACAACTCTCAGAGTGCCTCCACTAAACAGTCTCCTTTTTACTCTAATCTAGGTTATCATCCTAACATTCTACCACGATTTCCCATAGAGACGCCTTTGCCAGCAGTGGCTGAAAGAGTCACGACTTTACAGAAGAATATGGATCTTCTAAAGGAGAATCTGGAATCGGCTCAGGAAAGGTACAAGAAGGCAGCAGATAAATTTCGTAAACCTGCACCAGCTTTTAAGGTAGGAGACCTGGTCTGGCTGTCAACCAGAAATCTTAAGTTAAGGATTCCATCGTCTAAGTTGGGACATAAGTACATTGGACCCTATAAAATCAGTAAAATTATAAGTGCCGTTGCTTGTCGTCTTCAATTGCCCAGAACTATGAGAATCCACCCTGTCTTTCATGTATCCCTACTAAAGGCTGCGACACCCAATACGTTTCCTGGACGTTCTTCTCCTTGCCCTGACCCAGTGCTAGTCGATGGTCAGGAGGAATTTGTGGTGGAAAGGATTTTAGATTCCAGGTTGTATAGAAATCAGTTACAATATCTGATTAAATGGCAGGGCTACCCAGTGGAGGACAACTCATGGGAGCCAGTCAATAACGTTAATGCTCCTCGCTTGCTCCGTCAGTTTCATCAGAGGTACCCACACAAGCCTGGTCTGAGGTCATCCGGAGGTTGTCCCTAAGGGGGGAGTAATGTAAGGTTCTGTGTATCTGTTTCTGAAACTCAGTTTGTTCGTCGGCCATTTTGCTTTCTGTTTTGCTGCAGCTATCTTGCCCTCAGTCAAAATGGAGTTTTCCAGCTTGCATGTTCCCGCCCTGATTCTCTCCGTTTGCTTCTTAAACAGCCACAGCTGAGCAATCAGTGCTTCAGAATCTAGCCTGCAGTGAACCTGTGTTCTGACTCCTGAAGCCTTGGACCTTGTACTCCAGCCATTCCTACTGAGGAACTCTGAAGCACTTGTGGACTCTGAACTCTGCTCTTGAGAGCCTCACGTTTGCATGGACTTGCGGTAACAGAGAAGAAGATCTGAATCTGTTGTGGAGAGTTATTGCTGAACTTAGATTACTCTGGCCTGCTGTGTCTCCTGCTTCTGTGTTTGCAACCTGTGTGTTTATTTTTGCCAATTTGTATGAAGCAATACAAGACTTTCTTTATCAACCTGTGTCTCAAGTATTTTCATCGCACCCAAGCACAAGACGCTATATGAACTGTACCACATACATTACACCTTGATATAAGACCGCATAGCATCATGTTCAGGTACAGACAAGTTAAAAAGGCGACCTTTAGGGAATTTACTACCAGGCACTAATTCAATAGCGCAATCATAGCTCCTATGGGGAGGCAAGGATGCAGATTTACTTTCGCTAAACACATCAGAAAAATCAATCAAAAAGTCAGGCACATCCTGAGCCTGGGGGGAGGCAGAAAAAACAGGAGTGTTGATATTAACACATTGGCAGCCCCAACTGGTTACAGACACAGATTTCCAATCCAAAACAGGATTATGAGACTGTAACCAAGGGAAACCCAGCACGATAATGTCATGCAGATTATACAGAACCAAAAATTTGCAGCTCTCCTGATGATCAGGTTCAACCCTCATTATCACCTGAGTAGAGAACTGAGGTTTATTCTCAGCCAAAGGGGTAGAATCGATCCCCAGTAGGGGAATAGACTTCTGTAGGGGTATCAAGCATGGGCGTACCCAGGATCAAAACTGGGGGGGGGGCAAGCCATGGTCGTTCAGGTTGTAAAATATAAGAACAAAAAATGTACCTTATAGATGATGTCGTCTCTGGAGTCATTCTCCTTTTCTTCATCTTGTCCAGACCCTATGATGAGTTTTCTCATCCACAGTCGTCTCTGCAGACCTCCATCTTCTCCGCTCTTCTGCACCAACTCTCCACACGATGCCCTTAAAGATAGAAGAGTCATTATAATGCTCCTGAATAAAAATATCTGCAATATACTGTCGCCTCACACTATTCCCCTCCCTCCTCACGCTGTCTCCTCATATATTTACCCCCTCACTCTATTCTGCCTGCTCACACATACCCCTGACTCCCCATACTGTGTCTGCACACATCCCATCACCCTCACTCCCCATACTGTGTCCACACACATTCACCCGTTTACTCCCCATACTGTCTGCAACCATCCCCCATACTGTTTCCTCATATATACATGCTCTTCAGTACCCTCAAATCCCCCATACATTAAATCCCCCATCCCCACTTCAAATCCCCCCACACACATTAAGTACCCCCATCTACACTCCAAATCCCCCCACATACATTAAGTACCCCCCATCCACACTCCAAATCCCCACACTTAAAATAACCCCCCATCCCCACTCCAAATCCCCCCACACATTAAATCCCCCATCCCCACTTCAAATCCCCCCACACATTAAATCCCCCATCCCCACTTCAAATCCCCCCACACACATTAAGTACCCCATCTACACTCCAAATCCCCCACATACATTAAGTACCCCCCATCCACACTCCAAATCCCCCCACGCATAAAATAACCCCCCATCCCCACTCCAATCCCCCACTCATAAAAGAACCCCCCATCCCCACTCCAAATCCCCCACACACATAAAATAACCCCTATCCCCACTCCAAATCCCCCACTCATAAAGTAACCCCCCATCCCCACTCTAAAATCCCCCCCCCATACACTCACACTCACACATGTCCCCCGTTAATCTTCGGTGGTTCTTCAGCTCCATTACACGTCTGGAGCACTTACCACCAACCGCTGCCTCACTGCCTGTGTCTTCGCCTCTGAAGAGCCAGCGTGTGACGTCAGCAGCGTGATCATGTGACCTGATCACGCTGCTGGCGCTTCATGGATGCGGAAGTGCCTGCGGCGGCGGTCAGGGCACAGAGCACTGCAGAGGAGCAAGATGTGAGTGAGTGTGTGTAGCTCAGCTGTATGCTAGCGTCTCTGACTCTGACACCTGGCTGGAGCCTGGAGTGAGTCAGATGCTAGCACACTGTGACTGCACAGCGATGCGCAGCAGCAGCACTTTCTCTGAGCCGGCTGTCAGTTTGACAGCCGGCGCTCAGAGAACGGGAGAGGGGGCGGCAGAATGCAGCTACAGGCCTCATCTTGGCACGGCGCGCCCCTGCTCCTAGGGGGGCAACGGCCCCCCCCTGCCCCACGGTGGGTACGCCCATGGTATCAAGGGAAACTGTTGTGAATGGACTTGAAATGAGTTCTGAGCAGAGGCTCCCTCTGGTGGTTACAAGCGGTACTGGACTGTTCAGTGAAGATTGTGAGGATTGGGAATCAGGTGTTACTGACTGGTCTTATATAAGGGAGTCGCCTTCCCATCAGGGTTGCCGGTGATCAATTGTTCTGGTCTCAATCCTTGATTCCTGCTTCCTTTGTAGCCTGCTGTGTCGTGTCTGCATCTCCTGCTAACAGATAAGACATTTTCTTCTTTTTGTTTTTGTGCTTTATTTTTGCATTTTGTCCTGCACTTCTGTGGGGGCCTTCAGGGTCCCCTCCGGGGCTTTTGCCCTCTCAGTTTAGTTCAGCCACTGATGTTTGTACATTTGCTTTTTCCAGTTTTTTCAGTGGCTGCTGTTTTGATTTTGTTACACCAGAGAACTAATTTAGGTGGTAGAGGTCGTGTGATCTCAGGTGTTTTTGAAATTAGTAGAGTTGGTGCTTTTCAGGGTTTTTTGGGATTGCAGTAAGTGCCCTTCCTATCCTTTTCTATTTAGGTAGTTTGGGCCCCAACGTTTGCTCATACTATTTTCTGTCTGTGTCAGTATTTCTTCTTGTCTAACCGCCATTACATGTTTGGGGGCTTTCTATGTTCTTTGGGGATCTGCTCTGGGGCAGATAGCTTTCCTCTTTCTATCTTTAGGTGTAGTTAGTTTCTCAGGCTGTGACGAGGCGTCTAGGACCAACGTAGGAACGCTCCACGGCTGCCTCTAGTTGTGGTGGTTAGTCAGGGTACTGCAATCTCATAGATTCCAACTGCTCTGGTGTATTGCCTTTTTTACCTGCACTCCTCAGCTACCGAAACATAACAGTATCACCGGCCTAAAAATTGAAAATTGTATGGTACTCACAGAAGGGAAAAAATATTGTAAAAGAAAAAAGGTTGTCAGAGTTGTCAGAGATATTTTTCGGTTTGTTGCATTTTTTTTTTTTCCCTCTGTATCTCTGGGTGCTGGGGAGGATTTTTTCTCGCAATGGAGTTTGCACAGTTATCTGGCCGTGTGGATCAGCTTGCCACTGAGGTTCAGAGTATTGCTACCTATCTTGCTAGGTTGCCTGTTGTGGAACCTAGGATTCCCATGCCAGATTTGTTTTTGGGGGATTGAGCCAAGTTTCTGAATTTCAAAAATAATTGTAAATTGTTTTTTGCCTTAAAATCTAAGTCCTCAGGGAACGCAGCGCAGCAGGTTCAAATTGTCATCTCTCTCCTGCGCGGCGATCCTCAGGATTGGGCTTTTTCCCTGACACCTGGGGATCCTGTTTTGAGTGATGTTGATGCATTTTTTCAGGCCTTGGGGTTATTGTACGATGAGCCTAATGTCACTGATCAAGCTGAAAAAGCCTTGTTGGCATTAAATCAGGGGCTTGATGACGCTGAGTTATACTGTCAGAGATTCCATAGGTGGGCAGTCCTGACCAAATGGAATGACGACGCTTTGGCAGCCCTTTTTCAGAAGGGTCTGTCAGATAATGTAAAGGATGTTATGGTGGGATTCCCTGTCCCCTCTGGCCTTAATGATTCTATGTCATTAGCGATTCAAATTGACAGACGTTTGCGTGAGCGGAGAAGTATGCGTGGTATAGTGTTGCCCTGTGAACCTGCTTCTGAATCCATGCAGTGTGATAGAGTGGTTTCTGGGGCACAGCGTCATGAGTTTCGAAAGCGCAATGGGTTATGTTTCTACTGTGGTGATGCCTCTCATGCTATTTCAGTCTGCCCTAAGCGGGGAAGACGTTTTGCACGCTCAGTTGTCTTGGGTAGTGTTCAGACTAAGTTTTTATTAACTGTTACTCTGATATGCTCTCTGTCCTCATTTTCTGCTCAGGCTTTCGTTGATTCGGGAGCAGCTATTAACCTGATGGATTTTGATTTTGCTAAACGTTGTGGGTTTCCCTTGATACCCCTACAGAAGTCTATTCCCCTACTGGGGATCGATTCTACCCCTTTGGCTGAGAATAAACCTCAGTTCTCTACTCAGGTGATAATGAGGGTTGAACCTGATCATCAGGAGAGCTGCAAATTTTTGGTTCTGTATAATCTGCATGACATTATCGTGCTGGGTTTCCCTTGGTTACAGTCTCATAATCCTGTTTTGGATTGGAAATCTGTGTCTGTAACCAGTTGGGGCTGCCAATGTGTTAATACCAACACTCCTGTTTTTTCTGCCTCCCCCCAGGCTCAGGATGTGCCTGACTTTTTGATTGATTTTTCTGATGTGTTTAGCGAAAGTAAATCTGCATCCTTGCCTCCCCATAGGAGCTATGACTGCGCTATTGAATTAGTGCCTGGTATTAAATTCCCTAAAGGTCGCCTTTTTAACTTGTCTGTACCTGAACATGACGCTATGCTGTCTTATATCAAGGAGTCATTGGAGAAGGGTCATATCAGACCATCCTCTTCACCCTTAGGTGCCGGTTTTTTCTTTGTGGCCAAAAAGGATGGTTCATTAAGGCCGTGTATTGATTATCGTCTTTTGAACAATATTACTGTGAAATATCAATACCCTTTACCCTTGATTTCCGACCTGTTTTCCAGGGTGAAAAACGCTACTTGGTTTACCAAGCTTGACCTCAGGGGGGCATATAACCTTATTCGCATTAAGCACGGGGATGAATGGAAGACGGCATTTAACACCCTGAGGGGCATTTTGAGTACCTTGTGATGCCCTTTGGGCTCACTAATGCTCCTTCTGTCTTCCAGTCCTTCATGAATGACATTTTCAGGGATTTTGTGGATAAATTTCTGATTGTTTATTTGGATGATATCTTGATTTTTTCCAATGACTGGGACTCTCATGTGAAACATGTTCGAACTGTATTCCAGATTTTGAGAGAGAATGCTCTGTATGTGAAGGGATCAAAGTGTCTTTTTGGCGTACAGAGGATCTCATTTTTGGGATTCATTTTGTCCCCATCTGTTATTGAAATGGACCCGGTCAAGGTTCAGGCTTCTGTGATTGGGTCCAACCTACTTCATTAAAGGCTCTTCAAAGATTTTTGGGTTTTGCCAATTTTTATCGTAAATTTATTGGTAATTTCTCGGTTATTGTTAAACCATTAACTGATTTGACCAAAAAGGGTTCTGATGTGGTGAATTGGCCTCCTGAGGCAGTCTCTGCATTTCAGGAACTTAAGCAGAGATTCACTTCTGCTCCTGTTCTACGGCATCCTGATGTTTCTCTGCCATTTCAGGTGGAGGTTGATGCCTCTGAAATTGGGGCAGGTGCCGTTTTGTCCCAAAGAGATCCTGAGACCTCTAAAAGTAACCCTTGTGCCTTTTTCTCTCTAAAATTTTCTCCTACTGAACGTAATTATGACGTGGGTAATCGGGAGTTATTGGCCATGAAGTGGGCTTTTGAAGAGTGGAGACATTGGCTGGAGGGAGCCAAACATCAGGTGGTGGTCCTTACTGACCATAAGAATCTGGTTTATCTGGAATCTGCCAAGCGACTTAATCCTAGACAGGCCAGGTGGGCCTTGTTTTTCACACGTTTTAATTTTGTGGTTTCCTTTCTTCCTGGCACTAAGAATGTTAAGGCGGATGCCCTTTCGAGGAGTTTCCTTGCGGACTCTCCTGAGTTATCTGATCCTTCTGTTATTTTGAAAGAAGGGGTAGTTCTTTCCGCCATCTCGCCCAATTTGAGACTGGCTCTGGAGGGGTGTCAGGAGGATAGGCCCGAGCGCTGCCCTGTTGGGAAATTGTTTGTCCCGGACCACTGGAAAAAGAGTGTGATGTCTGAGATTCATTGTTCCGCGTTGGCCGGTCATCCCGGAATTTTTGGTACCAGAGACTTGGTTAGTCGGTCCTTTTGGTGGCCTACCTTGTCTCGTGATGTCAGGGAATTTGTGCAGTCCTGTGGGACTTGCTCTCGCTCCAAGCCTTGCTCTCGCTCTAGTGGTTTGTTGATGCCATTGCCTGTGCCCAAGAGACCATGGACCCATATCTCTATGGATTTCATTTCCGACCTCCCTGTTTCTCAGAGAATGACCGTCATCTGGGTGATTTGTGATAGGTTTTCCAAGATGATACATCTTGTGCCATTACCTAAGTTGCCTTCCTCCTCTGAATTGGTGCCTTTGTTCCTTCAGCACGTGGTTCGTTTACACGGCATTCCTGAGAACATTGTGTCTGACAGAGGAGTCCAGTTTGTTTCCAGATTTTGGAGGACCTTTTGTTCTAAACTTGGTGTTCAATTGTCTTTCTCTTCGGCGTTTCATCCTCAGACCAATGGTCAAACTGAGAGAACAAACCAGACATTGGAGACTTATCTAAGATGCTTTGTGTCTGCTGATCAGGATGACTGGGTCTCTTTTTTGCCTTTGGCTGAGTTTGCTCTTAATAATAGGGCTAGCTCTGCCACTTTGATGTCTCCATTTTTCTGTAATTCTGGGTTTCACCCTCGATTTTCTTCAGGACAGACGGAGGCTTCTGTCTGTCCAGGTGTTGACTCTGTTGTGGAGCGTATGCAACAGATTTAGGACCAGGTAGTGGAGAGGTTGTCCCTCTCTCAGGAGAGGGCCCAGCGGTTTGCTAACCGGCATAGGACTGATGGTCCTCGGTTTAAAGTGGGGGACCTGGTCTGGTTGTCCTCAAAAAATATTCCTATGAGAGTGGCATCTCCTAAATTGAAGCCTAGGTTCACTGGACCTTATAAGATCATGGAGATTCTTAATCCTGTTTCTTTTCGTTTGCTTCTTCCAGGGACATTTAAGATCCATAACGTGTTCCACAAGTCCTTGTTGAAGAGGTTTGTTGAGCCAGTGGTTCCTACTGCTTTGCCTCCTGACCCTGTTCTTGTTGAGGGCAATATGGAGTTTGTGGTTGAGAAAATATTGAATTCTCGTTTTTCTAGACGGAAACTCCAGTATTTGGTTAAGTGGAGAGGTTATGGTCAGGAAGACAATTCTTGGGTGTTTGCTTCGGACATCCATGCTAGGAGACTCATCCGTGCGTATCATAGAACTCATCCTGACCGACCTGGTTGCTCAAGTGAGGGTTCGGTGACCCCTCCTCAAGGGGGGGGTACTGTTGTGAATGGACTTGAAATGAGTTCTGAGCAGAGGCTCCCTCTGGTGGTTACAAGCGGTACTGGACTGTCCAGTGAAGATTGTGAGGATTGGGAATCAGGTGTTACTGACTGGTCTTATATAAGGGAGTCGCCTTCCCATCAGGGTTGCCGGTGATCAATTGTTCTGGTCTCAATCCTTGATTCCTGCTTCCTTTGTAGCCTGCTGTGTCGTGTCTGCATCTCCTGCTAACAGATAAGACATTTTCTTCTTTTTGTTTTTGTGCTTTATTTTTGCATTTTGTCCTGCACTTCTGTGGGGGCCTTCAGGGTCCCCTCCGGGGGCTTTTGCCCTCTCAGTTTAGTTCAGCCACTGATGTTTGTACATTTGCTTTTTCCAGTTTTTTCAGTGGCTGCTGTTTTGATTTTGTTACACCAGAGAACTAATTTAGGTGGTAGAGGTCGTGTGATCTCAGGTGTTTTTGAAATTAGTAGAGTTGGTGCTTTTCAGGGTTTTTTGGGATTGCAGTAAGTGCCCTTCCTATCCTTTTCTATTTAGGTAGTTTGGGCCCCAACGTTTGCTCATACTATTTTCTGTCTGTGTCAGTATTTCTTCTTGTCTAACCGCCATTACATGTTTGGGGGCTTTCTATGTTCTTTGGGGATCTGCTCCGGGGCAGATAGCTTTCCTCTTTCTATCTTTAGGTGTAGTTAGTTTCTCAGGCTGTGACGAGGCGTCTAGGACCAACGTAGGAACGCTCCACGGCTGCCTCTAGTTGTGGTGGTTAGTCAGGGTACTGCAATCTCATAGATTCCAACTGCTCTGGTGTATTGCCTTTTTTACCTGCACTCCTCAGCTACCGAAACATAACAGTATCACCGGCCTAAAAATTGAAAATTGTATGGTACTCACAGAAGGGAAAAAATATTGTAAAAGAAAAAAGGTTGTCAGAGTTGTCAGAGATATTTTTCGGTTTGTTGCATTTTTTTTTTTTTTCCCTCTGTATCTCTGGGTGCTGGGGAGGATTTTTTCTCGCAATGGAGTTTGCACAGTTATCTGGCCGTGTGGATCAGCTTGCCACTGAGGTTCAGAGTATTGCTACCTATCTTGCTAGGTTGCCTGTTGTGGAACCTAGGATTCCCATGCCAGATTTGTTTTTGGGGGATTGAGCCAAGTTTCTGAATTTCAAAAATAATTGTAAATTGTTTTTTGCCTTAAAATCTAAGTCCTCAGGGAACGCAGCGCAGCAGGTTCAAATTGTCATCTCTCTCCTGCGCGGCGATCCTCAGGATTGGGCTTTTTCCCTGACACCTGGGGATCCTGTTTTGAGTGATGTTGATGCATTTTTTCAGGCCTTGGGGTTATTGTACGATGAGCCTAATGTCACTGATCAAGCTGAAAAAGCCTTGTTGGCATTAAATCAGGGGCTTGATGACGCTGAGTTATACTGTCAGAGATTCCATAGGTGGGCAGTCCTGACCAAATGGAATGACGACGCTTTGGCAGCCCTTTTTCAGAAGGGTCTGTCAGATAATGTAAAGGATGTTATGGTGGGATTCCCTGTCCCCTCTGGCCTTAATGATTCTATGTCATTAGCGATTCAAATTGACAGACGTTTGCGTGAGCGGAGAAGTATGCGTGGTATAGTGTTGCCCTGTGAACCTGCTTCTGAATCCATGCAGTGTGATAGAGTGGTTTCTGGGGCACAGCGTCATGAGTTTCGAAAGCGCAATGGGTTATGTTTCTACTGTGGTGATGCCTCTCATGCTATTTCAGTCTGCCCTAAGCGGGGAAGACGTTTTGCACGCTCAGTTGTCTTGGGTAGTGTTCAGACTAAGTTTTTATTAACTGTTACTCTGATATGCTCTCTGTCCTCATTTTCTGCTCAGGCTTTCGTTGATTCGGGAGCAGCTATTAACCTGATGGATTTTGATTTTGCTAAACGTTGTGGGTTTCCCTTGATACCCCTACAGAAGTCTATTCCCCTACTGGGGATCGATTCTACCCCTTTGGCTGAGAATAAACCTCAGTTCTCTACTCAGGTGATAATGAGGGTTGAACCTGATCATCAGGAGAGCTGCAAATTTTTGGTTCTGTATAATCTGCATGACATTATCGTGCTGGGTTTCCCTTGGTTACAGTCTCATAATCCTGTTTTGGATTGGAAATCTGTGTCTGTAACCAGTTGGGGCTGCCAATGTGTTAATACCAACACTCCTGTTTTTTCTGCCTCCCCCCAGGCTCAGGATGTGCCTGACTTTTTGATTGATTTTTCTGATGTGTTTAGCGAAAGTAAATCTGCATCCTTGCCTCCCCATAGGAGCTATGACTGCGCTATTGAATTAGTGCCTGGTATTAAATTCCCTAAAGGTCGCCTTTTTAACTTGTCTGTACCTGAACATGACGCTATGCGGTCTTATATCAAGGAGTCATTGGAGAAGGGTCATATCAGACCATCCTCTTCACCCTTAGGTGCCGGTTTTTTCTTTGTGGCCAAAAAGGATGGTTCATTAAGGCCTTGTATTGATTATCGTCTTTTGAACAATATTACTGTGAAATATCAATACCCTTTACCCTTGATTTCCGACCTGTTTTCCAGGGTGAAAAACGCTACTTGGTTTACCAAGCTTGACCTCAGGGGGGCATATAACCTTATTCGCATTAAGCACGGGGATGAATGGAAGACGGCATTTAACACCCCTGAGGGGCATTTTGAGTACCTTGTGATGCCCTTTGGGCTCACTAATGCTCCTTCTGTCTTCCAGTCCTTCATGAATGACATTTTCAGGGATTTTGTGGATAAATTTCTGATTGTTTATTTGGATGATATCTTGATTTTTTCCAATGACTGGGACTCTCATGTGAAACATGTTCGAACTGTATTCCAGATTTTGAGAGAGAATGCTCTGTATGTGAAGGGATCAAAGTGTCTTTTTGGCGTACAGAGGATCTCATTTTTGGGATTCATTTTGTCCCCATCTGTTATTGAAATGGACCCGGTCAAGGTTCAGGCCATCTGTGATTGGGTCCAACCTACTTCATTAACCCCTTCACCCCCAAGGGTGGTTTGCACGTTAATGACCGGGCCAATTTTTACAATTCTGACCACTGTCTCTTTATGAGGTTATAACTCTGGAACGCTTCAACGGATCTTCGCGATTCTGAGATAGTTTTCTCGTGACATATTGTACTTCATGATAGTGGTAAAATTTCTTCCATATAACTTGCATTTATTTATGAAAAAAATGCAAATATGGCAAAAATTTTGAAAATTTTGCAATTTTCAAACTTTGAATTTTTATTCCCTTAAAACAGAGAAATATGTCACACAAAATAGTTAAGAAATAACATTTCCCACATGTCTACTTTACATCAGCACAATTTTGGAAGCAAAATTTTTTTTTGTTAGGAAATTATAAGGGTTAAAAGTTGACCAGCGATTTCTCATTTTTACAACAAAATTTACAAAGCCATTTTTTTTCGGGACCACCTCATATTTGAAGTCACTTTGAGGGGTCTATATAGCAGAAAATACCCAAAAGTGACACCATTCTAAAAACTACACCCTCAAGGTACTCAAAACCACATTCAAGAAGTTTATTAACCCTTCAGGTGCTTCACAGGAGCTGAAGCAACGTGGAAGGAAAAAATTAACATTTTACTTTTTAGTCACAAAAATGATCTTTTACAAACATTTTTTTTATTTTCACAAGGGAAAAAGGAGAAAAAGGACTGATAAAGTTGTTGTGCAATTTCTCCTGAGTACGCCGATACCCCATATGTGAGGGAAAACCACTTTTGGGCACACGGCAGAGCTCGGAATGGAAGGAGCGCAGTTTGACTTTTCCAAACCAAAATTGGCTGGAATTGAGAACAGACGCCATGTCGCGTTTGGAGAGGCCCCGATGTGCCTAAACAGTGGAAACCCCCCACATGTGACCCCATTTTTGAAACTAGACCCCCTAAGGAACTTATCTAGATGTGTGGTGAGCACTTTGAACCCTCAAGTGCTTCACGCAAGTTTGTAATGTAGAGCCGTGAAGAAAAAAAATCATATTTTTTCCACAAACATGATGTTTTAGTCCCCAAATTTTTATTTTCCCAAGGGTAAGAGGAGAAATTGGACCACAAAAGTTGTTGACCAACATGTCCTGAGTACGCTGATACCCCATATGTGGGGGGGAACCACTGTTTGGGCGCACGGCAGGGCTTGAAAGGGAAGGAGCGCCGTTTGACTTTTCCAAACCAAAATTGGCTGGAATTGCGAACGGACGCCATGTTGCGTTTGGAGGGCCCCTGATGTGCCTAAACAGTGGAAACCCCCCACATGTGACCCCATTTTGGAAACTAGACCCCCTAAGGAACTTATCTAGATGTGTGGTGAGCACTTTGAACCCTCAAGTGCTTCACGCAAGTTTGTAATGTAGAGCCGTGAAGAAAAAAAATCATATTTTTTTCCACAAGCATGATGTTTTAGTCCCCAATTTTTTATTTTCCCAAGGGTAAGAGGAGAAATTGGACACCAAAAGTTGTTGTCCAACATGTCCTGAGTACGCTGATACCCCATATGTGGGGGGGAACCACTGTTTGGGCGCACGGCAGGGCTTGAAAGGGAAGGAGCGCCGTTTGACTTTTCCAAACCAAAATTGGCTGGAATTGCGAACGGACGCCATGTCGCGTTTGGAGGGCCCCTGATGTGCCTAAACAGTGGAAACCCCCCACATGTGACCCCATTTGGAAACTAGACCCCCTAAGGAACTTATCTAGGTGTGTGGTGAGCACTTTGAACCCCCAAGTGTTTCACTAACGTTTATAATGCCCTGGCGTGAAAAAAAAAAATATTTTTTTTTTCCACAAAAGTGATGTTTTAGTCCCCAATTTTTTATTTTCCCAAGAGTAAGAGGAGAAATTGGACCCCAAAAGTGGTTGTCCAATTTGTCCTGAGTACGCTGATACCCCATATGTTGGGGGGATCCACTGTTTGGGCATACGGCAGGGCTCGGAAGGGAAGCAGTGACGTTTTGGAATGCAGACTTTGATGGAATGGTCTGCGGGCGTCATGTTCCGTTAGCAGAGCCCCTGATGTGCCTAAACAGTGGAAACCCCCCACATGTGACCCCATTTTGGAAACTAGACCCCCTAAGGAACTTATCTAGGTGTGTGGTGAGCACTTTGAACCCCCAAGTGTTTCACTAACGTTTATAATGCCCTGGCGTGAAAAAAAAAATATTATTTTTTTTCACAAAAGTGATGTTTTAGTCCCCAATTTTTTATTTTCCCAAGGGTAAGAGGAGAAATTGGACCCCAAAAGTGGTTGTCCAATTTGTCCTGAGTACGCTGATACCCCATATGTTGGGGGGATCCACTGTTTGGGCATACGGCAGGGCTCGGAAGGGAAGCAGTGGCGTTTTGGAATGCAGACTTTGATGGAATGGTCTGCGGGCGTCATGTTCTGTTAGCAGAGCCCTGATGTGCCTAAACAGTGGAAACCCCCACATGTGACCCCATTTTGGAAACTAGACCCCCTAAGGAACTTATCTAGGTGTGTGATGAGCACTTTGAACCCCCAAGTGTTTCACTAAAGTTTATAATGCCCAGGTGTGAAAAAAAAAAAAAACTGGCAGGCACGAGCTCTGATAAGTGACCGCTGTCACTTATCAAAGTTCCGCAGCTGCTGGATGTGCGCACGGGAGTGGCAGAAAGGGGGGTGAAAAAAAAAACTGGCAGGCACGAGCTCTGATAAGTGACCGCTATCACTTATCAAAGTTCCGCGGCTGCTGGATGTGCGCACGGGAGTGGCGGAAAGGGGGGTGAAAAAAAAAACTGGCAGGCACGAGCTCTGATAAGTGACCGCTGTCACTTATCAAAGTTCCGCGGCTGCTGGATGTGCGCACGGGAGTGGCGGAAAGGGGATGAAAAAAAAAAAAAAAACAGCAGGAACGAGCTCTGATAAGTGACTGGTGTCACTTATCAAAGTTCCGTGGCTGCTGGATGTGCGCACGGGAGTGGCGAAAAGTTGGTGAAAAAAAACAAAAAAAACAGCAGGAACGAGCTCTGATAAGTGACTGGTGTCACTTATCAAAGTTCCGTGGCTGCTGGATGTGCGCACGGGAGTGGCGGAAAAGTTGGTGAAAAAAAAAAAAAACGGCAGGAACGAGCTCTGATAAGTGACTGGTGTCACTTATCAAAGTTCCGTGGCTGCTGGATGTGCGCACGGGAGTGGCGGAAAAGTGGTGAAAAAAAAAAAAAAACGGCAGGAACGAGCTCTGATAAGTGACTGCTGTCACTTATCAAAGTTTGCGGCTGCTGGATGTGCGCACGGGGGGCGCGAAAGGGAGGGTGAACAAAAAACGTCAGGCACGAGCCGAAAGGCGGTCACAATGAAAGTGGGCGGGAGTGGACGGATGGGGGATTTGGGTGTGATGGGCAGCGTCGGCCAATCAACATCTCCCAACGTTGTAGGAAATTTTGGGTGTCGTGCGATCTGTCTTCATCACTTTTCTTTCTTTCTTCTCTTCTTCTCCTTTTCTCTCTTCTTCTCTCTCAGCAGGAGTTGTGGTGTCACAGGCTACTGTGGCACCACAAGGCCCAGCGCAGGAGGAGATCTGGCAGTGTGACCGCACAGCAGGAATCCTCAGCAAGTGTGAGGACCCCTGCAGTGCGGTCAGACAGGTCAGATCCAGTTTGCAGACAGGTCACAGAGCGGTCACATCGCTGCTGTGACCTGTCATTGGTGGGATCGATGATCACATCAATCCCACCAATCAAAGGAGACCCCTGCATTGCCGGTTGCTAGGCACCGGCCTAGTAATCAGAGCTCACAGCTCCGATTCCTAGGCAGGTCACCGGCAGGTCACCTAGCAGGGCACAGAGCGGTCACACCGCTGCTGTGCCCTGTGATTGGCGCGATCGTCGATGACATCGATCGCGCCAATCAGCTCCTTCATGCCCTACAGGCCCTGGCCTAGGATCGGTGCTATTACTGCACCGATCCAGGCAGGTACAGGCAGGGCACAGCGCGGATATACCGCGGCTGTGCCCTGCGATTGGCGCGATCGATGTGATCGGCGATCGCGCCAATCCGGGGGGGGTCTGGACTTTCCTAGGCCCAGGCCTAGGATCGAGTACATCGGTACTCGATCCTAGCCTGCGATCTCACTGTTTTAGCCGCTCTGATTGGCTGATTGGCTGTTCAGAATTCAACAGCCAATCACAGCGATCGGGAGGCCTGAGGGGGGAGGACGCAGCCCGGGATGCCGACGCCAACTTCCAAGAGGTAAGCTGGCGTCGGAATTTTAATGCGATCACCGCTACTTAAGTCGCGATGTCGCATTAAAGGGCATGACGTACTATCCCGTCCATGGTCAGAATGGCACGGGTTTTATGGACGGGATAGTACGTCTAATGTCAGAGAGGGGTTAAAGGCTCTTCAAAGATTTTTGGGTTTTGCCAATTTTTATCGTAAATTTATTGGTAATTTCTCGGTTATTGTTAAACCATTAACTGATTTGACCAAAAAGGGTTCTGATGTGGTGAATTGGCCTCCTGAGGCAGTCTCTGCATTTCAGGAACTTAAGCAGAGATTCACTTCTGCTCCTGTTCTACGGCATCCTGATGTTTCTCTGCCATTTCAGGTGGAGGTTGATGCCTCTGAAATTGGGGCAGGTGCCGTTTTGTCCCAAAGAGATCCTGAGACCTCTAAAAGTAACCCTTGTGCCTTTTTCTCTCTAAAATTTTCTCCTACTGAACGTAATTATGACGTGGGTAATCGGGAGTTATTGGCCATGAAGTGGGCTTTTGAAGAGTGGAGACATTGGCTGGAGGGAGCCAAACATCAGGTGGTGGTCCTTACTGACCATAAGAATCTGGTTTATCTGGAATCTGCCAAGCGACTTAATCCTAGACAGGCCAGGTGGGCCTTGTTTTTCACACGTTTTAATTTTGTGGTTTCCTTTCTTCCTGGCACTAAGAATGTTAAGGCGGATGCCCTTTCGAGGAGTTTCCTTGCGGACTCTCCTGAGTTATCTGATCCTTCTGTTATTTTTGAAAGAAGGGGTAGTTCTTTCCGCCATCTCGCCCAATTTGAGACTGGCTCTGGAGGGGTGTCAGGAGGATAGGCCCGAGCGCTGCCCTGTTGGGAAATTGTTTGTCCCGGACCACTGGAAAAAGAGTGTGATGTCTGAGATTCATTGTTCCGCGTTGGCCGGTCATCCCGGAATTTTTGGTACCAGAGACTTGGTTAGTCGGTCCTTTTGGTGGCCTACCTTGTCTCGTGATGTCAGGGAATTTGTGCAGTCCTGTGGGACTTGCTCTCGCTCCAAGCCTTGCTCTCGCTCTAGTGGTTTGTTGATGCCATTGCCTGTGCCCAAGAGACCATGGACCCATATCTCTATGGATTTCATTTCCGACCTCCCTGTTTCTCAGAGAATGACCGTCATCTGGGTGATTTGTGATAGGTTTTCCAAGATGATACATCTTGTGCCATTACCTAAGTTGCCTTCCTCCTCTGAATTGGTGCCTTTGTTCCTTCAGCACGTGGTTCGTTTACACGGCATTCCTGAGAACATTGTGTCTGACAGAGGAGTCCAGTTTGTTTCCAGATTTTGGAGGACCTTTTGTTCTAAACTTGGTGTTCAATTGTCTTTCTCCTCGGCGTTTCATCCTCAGACCAATGGTCAAACTGAGAGAACAAACCAGACATTGGAGACTTATCTAAGATGCTTTGTGTCTGCTGATCAGGATGACTGGGTCTCTTTTTTGCCTTTGGCTGAGTTTGCTCTTAATAATAGGGCTAGCTCTGCCACTTTGATGTCTCCATTTTTCTGTAATTCTGGGTTTCACCCTCGATTTTCTTCAGGACAGACGGAGGCTTCTGTCTGTCCAGGTGTTGACTCTGTTGTGGAGCGTATGCAACAGATTTGGGACCAGGTAGTGGAGAGGTTGTCCCTCTCTCAGGAGAGGGCCCAGCGGTTTGCTAACCGGCATAGGACTGATGGTCCTCGGTTTAAAGTGGGGGACCTGGTCTGGTTGTCCTCAAAAAATATTCCTATGAGAGTGGCATCTCCTAAATTTAAGCCTAGGTTCACTGGACCTTATAAGATCATGGAGATTCTTAATCCTGTTTCTTTTCGTTTGCTTCTTCCAGGGACATTTAAGATCCATAACGTGTTCCACAAGTCCTTGTTGAAGAGGTTTGTTGAGCCAGTGGTTCCTACTGCTTTGCCTCCTGACCCTGTTCTTGTTGAGGGCAATATGGAGTTTGTGGTTGAGAAAATATTGAATTCTCGTTTTTCTAGACGGAAACTCCAGTATTTGGTTAAGTGGAGAGGTTATGGTCAGGAAGACAATTCTTGGGTGTTTGCTTCGGACATCCATGCTAGGAGACTCATCCGTGCGTATCATAGAACTCATCCTGACCGACCTGGTTGCTCAAGTGAGGGTTCGGTGACCCCTCCTCAAGGGGGGGGTACTGTTGTGAATGGACTTGAAATGAGTTCTGAGCAGAGGCTCCCTCTGGTGGTTACAAGCGGTACTGGACTGTCCAGTGAAGATTGTGAGGATTGGGAATCAGGTGTTACTGACTGGTCTTATATAAGGGAGTCGCCTTCCCATCAGGGTTGCCGGTGATCAATTGTTCTGGTCTCAATCCTTGATTCCTGCTTCCTTTGTAGCCTGCTGTGTCGTGTCTGCATCTCCTGCTAACAGATAAGACATTTTCTTCTTCTTGTTTTTGTGCTTTATTTTTGCATTTTGTCCTGCACTTCTGTGGGGGCCTTCAGGGTCCCCTCCGGGGGCTTTTGCCCTCTCAGTTTAGTTCAGCCACTGATGTTTGTACATTTGCTTTTTCCAGTTTTTTCAGTGGCTGCTGTTTTGATTTTGTTACACCAGAGAACTAATTTAGGTGGTAGAGGTCGTGTGATCTCAGGTGTTTTTGAAATTAGTAGAGTTGGTGCTTTTCAGGGTTTTTTGGGATTGCAGTAAGTGCCCTTCCTATCCTTTTCTATTTAGGTAGTTTGGGCCCCAACGTTTGCTCATACTATTTTCTGTCTGTGTCAGTATTTCTTCTTGTCTAACCGCCATTACATGTTTGGGGGCTTTCTATGTTCTTTGGGGATCTGCTCCGGGGCAGATAGCTTTCCTCTTTCTAGCTTTAGGTGTAGTTAGTTTCTCAGGCTGTGACGAGGCGTCTAGGACCAACGTAGGAACGCTCCACGGCTGCCTCTAGTTGTGGTGGTTAGTCAGGGTACTGCAATCTCATAGATTCCAACTGCTCTGGTGTATTGCCTTTTTTACCTGCACTCCTCAGCTACCGAAACATAACAGTATCACCGGCCTAAAAATTGAAAATTGTATGGTACTCACAGAAGGGAAAAAATATTGTAAAAGAAAAAAGGTTGTCAGAGTTGTCAGAGATATTTTTCGGTTTGTTGCATTTTTTTTTTTCCCTCTGTATCTCTGGGTGCTGGGGAGGATTTTTTCTCGCAATGGAGTTTGCACAGTTATCTGGCCGTGTGGATCAGCTTGCCACTGAGGTTCAGAGTATTGCTACCTATCTTGCTAGGTTGCCTGTTGTGGAACCTAGGATTCCCATGCCAGATTTGTTTTTGGGGGATTGAGCCAAGTTTCTGAATTTCAAAAATAATTGTAAATTGTTTTTTGCCTTAAAATCTAAGTCCTCAGGGAACGCAGCGCAGCAGGTTCAAATTGTCATCTCTCTCCTGCGCGGCGATCCTCAGGATTGGGCTTTTTCCCTGACACCTGGGGATCCTGTTTTGAGTGATGTTGATGCATTTTTTCAGGCCTTGGGGTTATTGTACGATGAGCCTAATGTCACTGATCAAGCTGAAAAAGCCTTGTTGGCATTAAATCAGGGGCTTGATGACGCTGAGTTATACTGTCAGAGATTCCATAGGTGGGCAGTCCTGAACAAATGGAATGACGACGCTTTGGCAGCCATTTTTCAGAAGGGTCTGTCAGATAATGTAAAGGATGTTATGGTGGGATTCCCTGTCCCCTCTGGCCTTAATGATTCTATGTCATTAGCGATTCAAATTGACAGACGTTTGCGTGAGCGGAGAAGTATGCGTGGTATAGTGTTGCCCTGTGAACCTGCTTCTGAATCCATGCAGTGTGATAGAGTGGTTTCTGGGGCACAGCGTCATGAGTTTCGAAAGCGCAATGGGTTATGTTTCTACTGTGGTGATGCCTCTCATGCTATTTCAGTCTGCCCTAAGCGGGGAAGACGTTTTGCACGCTCAGTTGTCTTGGGTAGTGTTCAGACTAAGTTTTTATTAACTGTTACTCTGATATGCTCTCTGTCCTCATTTTCTGCTCAGGCTTTCGTTGATTCGGGAGCAGCTATTAACCTGATGGATTTTGATTTTGCTAAACGTTGTGGGTTTCCCTTGATACCCCTACAGAAGTCTATTCCCCTACTGGGGATCGATTCTACCCCTTTGGCTGAGAATAAACCTCAGTTCTCTACTCAGGTGATAATGAGGGTTGAACCTGATCATCAGGAGAGCTGCAAATTTTTGGTTCTGTATAATCTGCATGAAATTATCGTGCTGGGTTTCCCTTGGTTACAGTCTCATAATCCTGTTTTGGATTGGAAATCTGTGTCTGTAACCAGTTGGGGCTGCCAATGTGTTAATACCAACACTCCTGTTTTTTCTGCCTCCCCCCAGGCTCAGGATGTGCCTGACTTTTTGATTGATTTTTCTGATGTGTTTAGCGAAAGTAAATCTGCATCCTTGCCTCCCCATAGGAGCTATGACTGCGCTATTGAATTAGTGCCTGGTATTAAATTCCCTAAAGGTCGCCTTTTTAACTTGTCTGTACCTGAACATGACGCTATGCGGTCTTATATCAAGGAGTCATTGGAGAAGGGTCATATCAGACCATCCTCTTCACCCTTAGGTGCCGGTTTTTTCTTTGTGGCCAAAAAGGATGGTTCATTAAGGCCTTGTATTGATTATCGTCTTTTGAACAATATTACTGTGAAATATCAATACCCTTTACCCTTGATTTCCGACCTGTTTTCCAGGGTGAAAAACGCTACTTGGTTTACCAAGCTTGACCTCAGGGGGGCATATAACCTTATTCGCATTAAGCACGGGGATGAATGGAAGACGGCATTTAACACCCCTGAGGGGCATTTTGAGTACCTTGTGATGCCCTTTGGGCTCACTAATGCTCCTTCTGTCTTCCAGTCCTTCATGAATGACATTTTCAGGGATTTTGTGGATAAATTTCTGATTGTTTATTTGGATGATATCTTGATTTTTTCTAATGACTGGGACTCTCATGTGAAACATGTTCGAACTGTATTCCAGATTTTGAGAGAGAATGCTCTGTATGTGAAGGGATCAAAGTGTCTTTTTGGCGTACAGAGGATCTCATTTTTGGGATTCATTTTGTCCCCATCTGTTATTGAAATGGACCCGGTCAAGGTTCAGGCCATCTGTGATTGGGTCCAACCTACTTCATTAAAGGCTCTTCAAAGATTTTTGGGTTTTGCCAATTTTTATCGTAAATTTATGGTAATTTCTCGGTTATTGTTAAACCATTAACTGATTTGACCAAAAAGGGTTCTGATGTGGTGAATTGGCCTCCTGAGGCAGTCTCTGCATTTCAGGAACTTAAGCAGAGATTCACTTCTGCTCCTGTTCTACGGCATCCTGATGTTTCTCTGCCATTTCAGGTGGAGGTTGATGCCTCTGAAATTGGGGCAGGTGCCGTTTTGTCCCAAAGAGATCCTGAGACCTCTAAAAGTAACCCTTGTGCCTTTTTCTCTCTAAAATTTTCTCCTACTGAACGTAATTATGACGTGGGTAATCGGGAGTTATTGGCCATGAAGTGGGCTTTTGAAGAGTGGAGACATTGGCTGGAGGGAGCCAAACATCAGGTGGTGGTCCTTACTGACCATAAGAATCTGGTTTATCTGGAATCTGCCAAGCGACTTAATCCTAGACAGGCCAGGTGGGCCTTGTTTTTCACACGTTTTAATTTTGTGGTTTCCTTTCTTCCTGGCACTAAGAATGTTAAGGCGGATGCCCTTTCGAGGAGTTTCCTTGCGGACTCTCCTGAGTTATCTGATCCTTCTGTTATTTTGAAAGAAGGGGTAGTTCTTTCCGCCATCTCGCCCAATTTGAGACTGGCTCTGGAGGGGTGTCAGGAGGATAGGCCCGAGCGCTGCCCTGTTGGGAAATTGTTTGTCCCGGACCACTGGAAAAAGAGTGTAATGTCTGAGATTCATTGTTCCGCGTTGGCCGGTCATCCCGGAATTTTTGGTACCAGAGACTTGGTTAGTCGGTCCTTTTGGTGGCCTACCTTGTCTCGTGATGTCAGGGAATTTGTGCAGTCCTGTGGGACTTGCTCTCGCTCCAAGCCTTGCTCTCGCTCTAGTGGTTTGTTGATGCCATTGCCTGTGCCCAAGAGACCATGGACCCATATCTCTATGGATTTCATTTCCGACCTCCCTGTTTCTCAGAGAATGACCGTCATCTGGGTGATTTGTGATAGGTTTTCCAAGATGATACATCTTGTGCCATTACCTAAGTTGCCTTCCTCCTCTGAATTGGTGCCTTTGTTCCTTCAGCACGTGGTTCGTTTACACGGCATTCCTGAGAACATTGTGTCTGACAGAGGAGTCCAGTTTGTTTCCAGATTTTGGAGGACCTTTTGTTCTAAACTTGGTGTTCAATTGTCTTTCTCTTCGGCGTTTCATCCTCAGACCAATGGTCAAACTGAGAGAACAAACCAGACATTGGAGACTTATCTAAGATGCTTTGTGTCTGCTGATCAGGATGACTGGGTCTCTTTTTTGCCTTTGGCTGAGTTTGCTCTTAATAATAGGGCTAGCTCTGCCACTTTGATGTCTCCATTTTTCTGTAATTCTGGGTTTCACCCTCGATTTTCTTCAGGACAGACGGAGGCTTCTGTCTGTCCAGGTGTTGACTCTGTTGTGGAGCGTATGCAACAGATTTGGGACCAGGTAGTGGAGAGGTTGTCCCTCTCTCAGGAGAGGGCCCAGCGGTTTGCTAACCGGCATAGGACTGATGGTCCTCGGTTTAAAGTGGGGGACCTGGTCTGGTTGTCCTCAAAAAATATTCCTATGAGAGTGGCATCTCCTAAATTGAAGCCTAGGTTCACTGGACCTTATAAGATCATGGAGATTCTTAATCCTGTTTCTTTTCGTTTGCTTCTTCCAGGGACATTTAAGATCCATAACGTGTTCCACAAGTCCTTGTTGAAGAGGTTTGTTGAGCCAGTGGTTCCTACTGCTTTGCCTCCTGACCCTGTTCTTGTTGAGGGCAATATGGAGTTTGTGGTTGAGAAAATATTGAATTCTCGTTTTTCTAGACGGAAACTCCAGTATTTGGTTAAGTGGAGAGGTTATGGTCAGGAAGACAATTCTTGGGTGTTTGCTTCGGACATCCATGCTAGGAGACTCATCCGTGCGTATCATAGAACTCATCCTGACCGACCTGGTTGCTCAAGTGAGGGTTCGGTGACCCCTCCTCAAGGGGGGGGTACTGTTGTGAATGGACTTGAAATGAGTTCTGAGCAGAGGCTCCCTCTGGTGGTTACAAGCGGTACTGGACTGTCCAGTGAAGATTGTGAGGATTGGGAATCAGGTGTTACTGACTGGTCTTATATAAGGGAGTCGCCTTCCCATCAGGGTTGCCGGTGATCAATTGTTCTGGTCTCAATCCTTGATTCCTGCTTCCTTTGTAGCCTGCTGTGTCGTGTCTGCATCTCCTGCTAACAGATAAGACATTTTCTTCTTTTTGTTTTTGTGCTTTATTTTTGCATTTTATAGAAAATGAACTCGGCACTCAACTTTAGTATAGTGAGAATAAAGATTTTTATTCACAGTAGTAACACGAAACGTTTCGGTCCTATATCATGGACCTTCATCAGTCACCTGTATTGGTGGGGTGAGATGAGGAAGAGGACAATGCCTCTATTGCACTAGTAACCTGTTGTGAAGGAGTCCGGCAGTGAGGATAGGTCTCTGCATTGGACGCGGTGTCCACCGCTAGTCTGGCGCTCAGACTAGCGGTGGACACCGCGTCCAATGCAGAGACCTATCCTCACTGCCGGACTCCTTCACAACAGGTTACTAGTGCAATAGAGGCATTGTCCTCTTCCTCATCTCACCCCACCAATACAGGTGACTGATGAAGGTCCATGATATAGGACCGAAACGTTTCGTGTTACTACTGTGAATAAAAATCTTTATTCTCACTATACTAAAGTTGAGTGCCGAGTTCATTTTCTATTAGATACGGTGTGGGAACCTACTCTGGCACCTTCTTGGTTGTGCACACGGTTATTTTTTCATACTTCTTATTTTTGCATTTTGTCCTGCACTTCTGTGGGGGCCTTCAGGGTCCCCTCCGTGGGCTTTTGCCCTCTCAGTTTAGTTCAGCCACTGATGTTTGTACATTTGCTTTTTCCAGTTTTTTCAGTGGCTGCTGTTTTGATTTTGTTACACCAGAGAACTAATTTAGGTGGTAGAGGTCGTGTGATCTCAGGTGTTTTGAAATTAGTAGAGTTGGTGCTTTTCAGGGTGAGTTTCCACGGTCAGGAAACGCTGCGTGTTTGGCGCTGTGCGCTGGCGCAGCGCCAAACACGCAGCGTCCAGATGTTACAGCATAGTGGAGGGGATTTCAAGAAATCCCGTCTCCACTATGCGTAACAATACGCAGGTGGCAAACCTGCGTAAACGGACATGCGGCGCGTCTTTTCAGACCGCAGCATGTCCTCGCGTATTGCGGCGACGGTGCGTCGCCGCAACATAATTAACACAGGGCTATGTAGCCCTGCGCTCTTTCCGGAGGTGTTCCGGAGGTGTCCTGAACACCTCCGGAAAGAGCGCGCGTCAGAAAGGGGGCGGGGCTTAGACGGAGCGGAATTTCCGCTCCGTCAAAAGCGCTATGGTTCCGGACCGTGGAACCATAGCCTCAGGGTTTTTTGGGATTGCAGTAAGTGCCCTTCCTATCCTTTTCTATTTAGGTAGTTTGGGCCCCAACGTTTGCTCATACTATTTTCTGTCTGTGTCAGTATTTCTTCTTGTCTAACCGCCATTACATGTTTGGGGGCTTTCTATGATCTTTGGGGATCTGCTCCGGGGCAGATAGCTTTCCTCTTTCTATCTTTAGGTGTAGTTAGTTTCTCAGGCTGTGACGAGACGTCTAGGACCAACGTAGGAACGCTCCACGGCTGCCTCTAGTTGTGGTGGTTAGTCAGGGTACTGCAATCTCATAGATTCCAACTGCTCTGGTGTATTGCCTTTTTTACCTGCACTCCTCAGCTACCGAAACATAACAGGAAACCCACAACGTTTAGCAAAATCAAAATCCATCAGGTTAGCTGCTCCCGAATCAACGAAAGCCTGAGCAGAAAATGAGGACAGAGAGCATATCAGAGTAACAGTTAATAAAAACTTAGTCTGAACACTACCCAAGACAACTGAGCGTGCAAAACGTCTTCCCCGCTTAGGGCAGACTGAAATAGCATGAGAGGTATCACCACAGTAGAAACATAACCCATTGCGCTTCCGAAACTCATGACGCTGTGCCCCAGAAACCACTCTATCACACTGCATGGATTCAGAAGCAGGTTCACAAGGCAACACTATTCCACGCATACTTCTCCGCTCACGCAAACGTCTGTCAATTTGAATCGCTAGTGACATAGAATCATTAAGACC